>PVKB01000854.1:0-300000 GCA_004027205.1 Ctenodactylus gundi | reverse complement strand
AGGCTTTGTTACTGAGGAGTGTTTTTTATTTGAGAATATTTTTGTGATTCCTCTTTTCCCCCCTCCCCTATTCCTTTACAACAGGATAGTATTATGCAACTAATTCCTTAGGAAAGGATAACAGGGTTGCTAATGGCATCATTTCTAGTTTGGGCCTTTCTCCCAGTGATCATGGTCTTCTCTGAAATGCTCCTTGGTGGCAGAGCCATAAGGGGAGAAAGGGGGATGAGAGACAAAATGGGACAAGAGGAAGCTGGAGGAAGTCGGGAGGAAGGTGGGGAGCCTGGGTTGAAGGACAGTCTGTGGCCTCCTGCCAGCTCCCCGCCACCCTCTCCCCACCAGCTTGACCCAGTCCTATCTCCATCCCCAGCACTTTCCTGAGTGTCGCCTGAGTGGGTATTTAAAATGAAGATTCCTGGGCCCTACCCGCTACACCTGTTATGATTCTGGGGCAGATCTCGGGAATTTGCTTTCCACTGAGTTCCCCCAGATAATTGCCACACACACTTGAACTAAAACCACCGGGTCAGATCCTATGCTGAAGACAATAAGGTCGCTGGTTATTTTGTACATCAGGAGTTTTCACATGACAAGAGAAATGGCCTTGAGCTGTTGGTTCACTGCCAACCAGATGCCTTCAAGAGCAGTGAGAAATGAACAGTACAGAATGGTTAAGAAATTCTATTTGTGGGCCACAAAAGCAGGTAAAAGGAAGAAAACCTGGCCTAAATGACAGGAGAAGGCAATAATCAATAGACTTACATAAAACAATAATGCAGCTGGTACAATACAGCAATCCTACGGGGAGCCATCGAGGGCGTCATTAGTGTCACGCCATAATGAAGCCCACAGAATGCAGCTCGCATTAGCCAGGGCAAAACCTCTTCAACGCTGAATATTCTGCTATGGGGCAGGCACATTTATTTTCTTTGAAAGAAGAATGGCCCTGTTGCCAAGCCATCAGATGGTAAAAAGAGATATATTTGATGGATAATAAAAAAAAAGGTCTGCCACAGCCTCCCAGAATGCATTTCTAATGAAAATGCTCATAGCACATGGAATTCAGACAGAGACATGGAGATACCTGCCAACAAGGTGAGGAGGGACTGGGCAACGGTCAGGAGTGTGGCTACTGAGAGGAAGACCGCTATTTTAACAATAACAAACAACAACAAAAAAAGCCACTCAACAAACATCACTCACTCTTTCTGAACCTGTTCTTGTGATCCAGACTGACAGCCCTTTTAATATGAAATAAATCAGGCAGGAGAAGAAGTGTCGGGAAGAACACACAGATTGAGGGCTGACTGGCAGGACGCCCTGCACACGCTCTGCTCGCATTTGCCTCTGGAGCAGCTAACTTGAAGGGACGTCAGGCACTCCGAAAGGCAAGGATGTGCTTTGAACCTGGAGAATGCAAATGTAATGGAGCAATTTTTGAGGCTCCTCCTGTCGCTGGAGCCCAGCTGTGCACAAGCAGACCCTGCAAGGAAATTCAAGTGGCTCTTCAGTCGCCCTTGGGACCTTGGGGTAAAAGACAACGCGTCTAATGTCTGGTTTCATACTTAGTTAGGACCCACCCATCTGCCAAGCCAGGGCACTCACACCAAAGCATTAAGGTCCCCAGTCACTCCTCACCAGGCAAAGGGGCTGCTAATGAGCTGTGACACCCTTCAAGGAGGTGTGTGGCCAGTCGGCACCCCTGCCAAGCACTCCCATGACTCGGTCCTGCCCGTGAACTGCTGACGTCCCTTTGGTTAGCTGTCTCCTTGGATTTCCTGGACTGTCTAGTGGCCACGGCGATTGTACAGAGCGAACACCAGTCCCCATTAGTCATGACGGACCAGGGTCATTTTCAGCTTCTCCCACGGAGGAGGATGAGTATTTCTGCTGAGAGGCAGGAAGATGCCGGGGACAGAGGGCGAGTCAGGAGTGAGCCCGCAGGACAAATGGGAAGACACGGCAGTATGCAAGCAC
Organism: Ctenodactylus gundi; assembly: GCA_004027205.1. NCBI lineage: Eukaryota > Metazoa > Chordata > Mammalia > Rodentia > Ctenodactylidae > Ctenodactylus > Ctenodactylus gundi. Next base: position 298,023 of record PVKB01000854.1, on the reverse strand, counting down.
GGTGAAAGAGGGCTATGTTGGAAGTGTGTCGCCACACCTGTCCTTTTCAGTGTTTTTGCTCCCATCTGCCCGAGAGCCTTCTAGGCATCCAATCGCCAGTCCTGCTCCTGCTGTCCTGCTCCTTGGCCATTCACCCAGAGATGGAGCACCCCTGAGCACCAGTCATCATCCTAGTGCTGGAGCTAGAGGGACACATAACTCAGACAGAGCCGCTGTCCCATGGAATTCACATTCCAGTGGAAGACAATGGAGAAGGAAAACTATTGCAAGCAAGGCAAGGATAAACGCTGTGAAGTGGAGCCTACGAGCTAGTCAGGAGACCTGCGTTCCACGGTGTGATCAGATAGAGTCTGTCTGAGAATATGAAATGATAGCTGAAACCCAAAAGGTAAAAAAGATCCAGTCACATGACAAAGAGCTGACCAGGTACCACAAACATGAACCCTGCAAGGGCACCGAGCGAAGGAAGCCTTTGTGAGAGGCGAAGATCAACGGAAGCCTGCTGCACTTCTGTTGGACTGCCGGAGCCAGACCACCCGGCTCCCAACACTTACATGACCTTCACCAACACAACTCACCGTGCCAGTGGTCTCCAGTTGGGCCAGTAACACCTGTCCGCGGCACCCACATCCTGGGGCTCTTTGAAGATCGCGGGAGCTGAGGTAGTGCGTGCAGACAGTTTTACGCTGTGCCTGGCGCCGAGTTGGCACTTGAGACGTGTTAACCGCTGATGTAATTTTCAAAGACTTGGGTTCATTTTGGGGATGTATGGGAATATTAAATCAGTTTCCTAGGGCCATCCTGAGCCAGCACACCTGAGTTCCCTATGATGCCAGGCCACCAAAAGCATTTGAGAGCAATTATAAAGAAATTACTCTCCCAGCAATTAATCACAAGTATAAGACTGCCAATACACATCATTGCAGCATTATGACACATTGCATCACGTGACCAGAATGTCAAGTACGAAGGGACTGTTTGTAGCTGACCTTCTTCAAGTCAAATCAGCTCAATCAATTGAAAGTCAGTGCGAGTTTTGCCTGGGTAAGTGTCAAGACCAATTATTGAAAGGCATAATAGAACAAGGGGATGTTTTAAAAAATATGAGATCTCATAGTAATTTTTCACGGTTCAAATATATGTTGAGTGAGTGGCCCCATAATTCAGAAAACATATTGTTCATAAAGGTTTTCTGTCTAGTTCTATATTTTAATAGACTATCTGCATATTTATAGAATTATGAATAGGATTAAAAAGTATAAAACGGCTGAGATGTATATCTAAAACTGAAGGGTTTTTTTTTATAACAAATTACCTATTGTGCCCTTACCTTAGAACTTACATTTACAGTAGCCAGATGACAAGTCTCTGCAGATGGGTCCTACCTGTCATATTCCTTCTTCATCTTAAAATTCCACATGTGACTGCAAGAATGCAATGTACTCTTAAAATCTGCTTAAACACATTTTAGCCAGGATTATAAATCTACCACTAAATCCCAGTTAACCTGTACTTGTTTGTTTGGTTTGGTTTGAGATGGAGTCTTGCTCTGCTGTCCATGCTGGTCCTGAACTCACTTTGCAGCCCAGGCTAGCCTAGAGTTCACATCAATCCTCATGTCTCAACAGGTGTGCACCTCCTTACCCAGCTATTAAGTGGTGTTGAAGATCTAATCCAGTGCATTGCGCTTCATAGGCAAGTGCAGTAATCACTATGCCCCGGCCCCACTCAGTACATTTTAAAGCCAATATTATCTGTAGGCTACTTACTAGTTGTCTTAGTTACTTACTCATTGCTGTGACAGAATACCCTTAAGGAAGGAAAGAATTTTTAGCTCACAGTTTCAGAAGGCCTCACACAGTCGATTCACGGGGCAGCCCAGTGGAAGCCCATGGCAGAGGCTGGAGAGCCACTCACCAAATTGCAGACAGAAAGCCTAGTGAGGCAAGAACCAAGCGAAGTGAGGGGAGAGTTATGTCTGGAGACTTAGGCAAAGGCCAGAACTTCCCCCCAGAAGAAGCTGGAATAATGCTTCTTCTTCCTTCCCATACTTAGTTCAAGCTGCCATTGGGTTCCCCCACACATCAGGTGGGCGCCCCTCCCTCACTCCCTGACCTACAAGTCAATAACACAAACCTGAAAACTCTGCCCTGGGAATCCCCCAGTCTCAACAAGTAGATAAATCCTTTCAAGCTGTAAGCCCCTTCCAGTCAGATCCTACCTCCCAACAGCGCGTGTTCCATAGATATCCCCTACATGCAAATACGTGAGGGGGACATCTAGATCCAAACCATAGCACTATCTCTGTTCATCTGTGAGTCTATTACCTTCACGTTCTCTCAAAAAATCAGCAAGTTAACTATTAACAGACGAACAGGTGACAGACCTGCTATGGTCTTCCACGACCTCCTGGTTCTACATCTTTTCTCCTCTTTAGGCTTCAAGGCCAGCTGGCACCTGCCATCTCACCATTACCAAGGCTTTAATGGCTTTGACAGCATCATGTGAAGTTTGGAACATATTGATTAAAGAGCCTTTATAAAAAGGTTTCCCACATCTCATTCAGTAAGTATATTTTCAATTTTATGAAGGGACAGGAAGCAAAAATACATGACAGGTTATAAGCAATTTGAAAGTAGATATCAAATCTTGTATCCTTTATACCCCTTACAGGTCCTGCACCTATAAAATTTCCAATATATAAGTACTACATAATTGTTAAGTTACACAAAAGTTAAATTCCTTTGTCTAGACAAAGAAGATTGATTTGGGCAGTGTGACCGGAGCTGGATTTGAGATGCTACGTACTTGGTAATAATAGCCTTTGAAGTGGAAGTTTGGTACTTAATTGATGGCAGGTTTTGAACAGGTTACAGGGAATCAACTGGAACTTTGCAGTATGAGGGTCTTGAAATTATGTAAGAATGCAAAGTTGTATTTTGTACAATGGGCTTCTGGCATTAGTCAAGTTTGAGAGGGGCCTTGTTACTTGATAAGACGTAGGATTTCAGGTTTCTAGAAAAAAAAAATGGAGGCTGAGGCAAAAGCTTATGTGCTGAAACTTTGTTGTAGGGACAGTGCAATCCCAGGAAGGCAAAAATGAGAGAAAGGAGGAGTGAGTTGGGAATGAGGGAGAACAAGAAGGTGGGACACCAAACTGGACCCCAGTTAGGTCCAAACCCAGTGCCATACCCAGCTATCCAGGGCAGACTTTAGAGAGGCCATCTCCAGAGCTGCGTTGCAGGCAGGCTCTTAAGATGGGGCATCTGGGGGTTGGAGACAGGGAAGGCCAGGAAGAATATTTATGCACTGACTACCATATCTCAATAGTCAAAAAGTTTTGTTTTACAGAATACTAGCTCCTATCGTGGTCAGTTTTATACATCAACCTAGGTGATGTTTTCATGTGAGACAATATCTAAATCAGTCACAGCCTGCTACTACTCCTTGACTGGAATGTGCCATCAGCTCTCCTGAGTCTCAAGATGGATTTAGGTTAGCCTACTCCACAGATTGCTAACTTGTTCGTCTTCCTAGTCACATGAGCTGATTTCTCAAAACAAACTACGTGTCTCACACACACACACACACAATCACACATGCATGCACACACATACACACGGCTTCATAGCTTTAGTCCATTTCCTGCTGTGGTAACAGAAGAACAGATATTGATTTGGCTTATGGTTCTGGAAGTTGGAAGTCTAAGAGAATAATGCTGACATCCATCAAGGGCCTTCGTGCTGCATTATACTGGGTCAGGGAATGGAGTAAACACGGGAGGCCACACTCACTTCTGTAGCAAACCCACCCTTGCCCTGACCATTCCATTCCCACAATGACGTTAACCATCACATCTTTTCAGACCCCACCTCTCAGTGTTGTTGCATTACAGATTATGTTTTTGACACATGAACTTCTGGGGTTATGTTTAAACCATAGCATGCATCTATACATATAATCGGTTCTGATTACCTGTAAGACCTTAACTAACACACCCCTGCACTTCCCAATGGCTCATGCAGAACTAAAGAGCAGTTTCCATGTGGGTTCGTGCACCTGTGCCCACAGGGTGGCCCACAGACAGCCCCGAGGCATGCACCATCATGTTGTACCCATAGAAGTAACCGTCATGGAAACAAAGAAACAAGGCCAGGCCAGAAGAATCACAGGTGAGAGGGCCTGCAAGGTATCTAAGGGGTATGTAGCATGGACAGAAGTATCACCAACACCAGGTTGTGACTTTGAACAGGTATAAACCCTCCCACAATAGCCCTATGAATAAAGAAATGTGGACTTGTTTTAAAATAAGAAGACAACATATTCTCAAAGGGTATTTATGGTTTAATGCCCTTATGTAGAGGTATATTTTCAGGAAAGCAATCTGGCCTGTCTAGTTCTTAATTTATTGATTTTGAAAGTGAGAGCATCAGATTGATGATGTATAGATTTCTCCCTGCTCTGAAATTTCTATTTTTCTCTATGATCAGGACAAAGGTTAAGAAACATGGAAAGTGCACAAATCTAACGCATTAAATGTCCAATTCGGGATTTGAAGCATTTCATTAGTAGATATAATGGACCAAAATTGATAGAATGGACCTTAGCATAATTTAAATGACAAGTATCACATTTAGGTCCAAATGATTCCACAGCACAGATTAGGAAATTTTTGGCTTGAGAGTTACTTGTATTAAGCAACAACTACCAAACCCTCAAAGTTAACAGAATGAATCAACAGCTGAGAAAGTGTGTACTCTCTGGGATTCCTGGGGAACACAGGAAGGAGAGGCTACCTCCCATGGCCTCTTGGGATCCAGCTGAATGTTCCAAGGCTCATTGGCACTTCCCTCTCTTCCTCAGCCTTTGCCTCAGTACAGATAGTTTGCATACTTAGACTGTGTTCCACAACACAGTCACTACAAATAAGTGCTCTTCTAGGGTCTTAGTAGGACCACTGAATGGCAGGGGTCCCTCTGAGAGCCTTCTCCTTCTCCTCGCTCCCAGGACGGATTGTTCTAGGTTGTGGCTCCCTGATTGGTATATAAAGCCACCTAAACACAAGGCTTACAGCCAGAGGGCAGCTTCTGGAATCCTCCTTCAGCTCTTCAAGAGTTATAGGCCTTAAAAGGTGGTCCCCTAGCGCGTGCCGCCACTCTGCTGACTGGAACCAAATCCATCTTAAAGTGGGAAATACGACCCAGTAGGGGACAGCTTGTGATTTAATACCATCCAAGTACTACAGGGCACACTTCTTAAAGAAACTGTTGTAAATTATTTGTGGCTAATTCTGCTAGTGGATAGAGGGCATGGTATGTTCTCAAGTACAAGAGCCCAGCTTGTATCCAATAATTGTTATATCTTCTCTGAAATTTACTGCCGATGTCTCAATTTTAACAATTTAAATAACAAGCTTAACCAAGTGGAACAAGGCTCAGGCAGGCTGGCACTCTTGATGAAAGCAGGACAACTCTTATGTCTGAGAGCATTTTTACTTTGACACGAGTAGTGACACACAGAGATGAAATCTGGTTAAAGCGGCAGCCTTTACAACCCCATGACAGCTTCTTAGACTTAGCAAAACAATTTCAAGAGAGTGCACACATATTCTTGTTTACTTTACTTAAGAAGACGGATCAGAGACAACGCTTATGAATATGATAATGAGAGGCAGGAGCTCGAAAGGTAGGCCACGGAGCTGGGGAATCAGCACTACTGTTTTCCTCATTTTTAGTGAACTGCTCAGTATTCTCCATTTTGGGGTGCACCAGAAACTAGAGCTCTCCTCCATGCTCCACAGAGCAACAACAAGAGCCCATTTTTATCACACCTGCTGTGGAGTTGATGTTAATATTATACATGGTCAGATCTGATTTCTTACAGGTCATTATTTCCTTTTAATTCTTTCTATCTCATGTCTTGAAGAATTTTCTCAATTCCAAAAAGTGTTTCATGCCCCAAATCACATAATGCATGCAAAGGATAGCTATGCTCTTGGTGATCATAACACCAGAAGTCATAATATGAATTTCTCTCAAATTTCAAGGCTTTATGTAATAGAAGAGTGAAGAAACTAGCCTATGAGTTGAAAGACATTGGAAGGGTCACCTCCTCTGTGGGGGTGGCTGTTTTCTCTTAAGCGAAGTAAAAAAAAGTGTGTATGACCTCAAGGGCAGCCTAGCTCCTCTGTTCTGTGATATTATACTCTTAATCTGCCTATGAGCAATTTGGAGCAATTTAAAATCATTTGCACTATTTTAAGTTAAAGATAAAATGAGTTAATGTGGTTGAATCTGTTTGGAAATTTCTTAAAATGTTAAGCATATCTCTATCATGTTGCCCAAGCAAGTGAAATGGTACCTATGCAAGAAAAATGAAAGCCAAAGTCCACATGAAGCCCTGGACACAAAAGCCCATGGCCACTTTATTTCTAATGACTCCAGTCTGGAGACACCCCAAGTAACTATCAGCAAGTAAGTGGGTGAACAAATTGTACTTTATCTGTTGATAAATTGTGTAACTGTTGATAATACTCAACAACAGAAGTGAATCTCAGCGTAGGTGTGCTGAGTGAAAGAAGCCAGACTCAAAAAAAGGACATAGTTTTGTATAGGTCTCTTATATTAAAACCCAGAAAATGCAAATTAATCTATAGCAACAGGAAGCAGACCAGTATATGTTGGAGCAGGAGGGGTGACAAAGGACCAGAAAGGCGATGGACATTCACTATCTTGACAGTGACAATAGTTCTGTAGATGCACATATGTCAAAACTTAACCAAAGAGTACACTTTAAGTATGTATGACCTATTGTGGGCCAATTACACTTCAATAAAATAGTTTTTTTAAGTCAAAATAGTATGCATACATCTTGGGTCCAGCTCAAGGAATTTATCACAGAGTCAGAAATGTATACCAAGATATAGCATAAAAAGCACTCATTGCAACACTGTTTATACACATAAGCCAGGCCCAATCCTGCAAGCCCGTAATCCCAGTACTCTGGGAGGGTCAGCTAGGAGAATTACAAATTCAAGCCTAGTCTGGGCATCTTAGTGACTTAATGAAATCCTGTCTCAAAATCAAAATTAAGAAATGCGCTGGATGTAGCTCAGTGTGAAGGCCTTAGGCTTGATTTCCAATACCCGATGCATATATACACGAATACATACACACATACAAAATAATTGGCAAACTGGGCTTGATGGCAAGCACTTGTAATCTAAGCACTCAAGGGACTGAGGCAGGAGCATTGTGAGTTCAAGGACAGCCTGGGCAACACGGCAAGTTCTAGACCAGCTTGGACTAGATCACAAGATTCTGTTTATAACATAACAATAACTTAAATATCTAAAAGAAGAGAACTGATTAGGTAAGATATGACCTATCTACATGCTCATTAAAATGGAACCATTACATCAAAGGAGGGAAAATTTCTGCCAGCTGCTCCTCATGCAGAGGACTATTACCAAGAATATACAAAGAACTGAAAAGTAATTAGAACCTCAAAATAAAAGGACCCAATCAAAAAATGGCAATCTGAAATGAATAAACAGTTTTCAGAAGAATATGTCTGAATGGCCAATAAACACATTAAAAAAGTTAACATTTTTAACCATCAGAGAAATGTATATCAAAACAATGCTGAGGTTCCATCTAACTCCAGTAAGAATGGCTGGTATTATGAACTCAAAAAATAACAAATGTTGGTGAGGTTGTGGGGATAAAAGAACCCTCTTACATTGCTAGTGGGACCACAAACTGGTACCACCACTATGGAAAGCAACGCAGAGATTCCTCAAAAAAAAACTGAAATAGATATCCAATTTGACTTAGCTATACCTTTTCTGGGGATTTTCCCAAAAGAGTTGAACTCGTACCTGAGTGACACATGCATACCCATGTTTATAGCAGTATAATTTATAATAGCCAAATCTTGAGAAAAAGCAATATGTCCAACAACAGATGAATGGATAAAGAAGATGTCGTGTATTTACTCAATGGAGTACTATTCTGTCATAAAGAAAGACAAATTTGATAACATCTCAGATAAGAAGTTCATAACTAAAATATGGGGAAAAAATTTTTGATGAATAGCCCAACAAAGGGATTGGTTGGATTCAGAGAAGAGATATCAAGATCTAACTACCATGAACCCATTAGAGGAATAGGAAGCTGGGGTAGAGTGGTGACTTAAGTGAAATGACTTAGGTGCGGAAGATTTAATACGTTAAACACCGTATGGTTTCTCGGACTTGGAAAACCCAGAACACAGACATTCTTTGGAACCATATGAAGTGATAGCCGGAGCCAAGGGAAGGGACAGGGAGGGGGTGGGAGGGTAGAAAATGGGAAGGGATTGTAAAGTCGATGTGATATATGGATGTACAAAACACCCAAATTCCTTGTAAATACTATGTATTACATTTGTATATTAATAAAAATAGTGGGAAAAAAGAAGATCATAACTAGAATATACAGGGAACTGAAGAAAAGTAAACCTACCAAAATCAAGGATCCTATTGAAAAGTGGGCAAATGAAACGAAGAGGCAGTTCACTCACGAAGAAGTACAAGGGGCCAATAGATGCATGAAAAGATGTTCTACATCTCTAGCTATAAGAGAAATGCAAATCAAAACAACATTAAGATGCCATCTCACTCCACAGAGAATGGCCTATATCAACAAGTCAAATAGTAATCAGTGCTGGTGAGGCTGTGGGGAGAAAGGAACCCTCCTGCACTGCTGGTGAGAACGTAGATTCGTACAACCACTCTGGAAGGCAGTATGGAGAGCTCTCAAAAGACTAGAAATAAATTTCCTCTTAGGTCCAGCAACACCCCTCCTGGGAATATATCCAAAAGAGGACAAAATAACACATAACAGAGATATATGTATACCCATGTTCATAGCAGCGCAACTAACAATAGCTAAAACATGGAAGTCACCAAAATACCCATCAACAGACCAATGGATACACAAACTGTGGTATTTACGCACAATGGAATACTATGCATCTATAAAGTCCAACAGTGTGGAGGCTTTTACAGGCAAATAGAAGAAACTTGAGAACATCATACTTAGTGAAGTGATTCAGAAGCAGAAGGTGAAACATCAAATGGTCTCTCTGATATGAGAGTCCCAGATCACAACTCCTATGGAACTTAAAACGAAAAACAAAGGCTCAACTTCATTGTAAACCTTAAATTTTGCACGTATACATATCAATAAAATGGGGGGGGGGGGGAAGAAAGACAAATTTGAGTTAATTGTAGATATTTGATGCACCTTGAAACCATTATGCTTAGTGAAATGAAATCAGACACAGAAGGTTAAATATCATGTTGTTTCTCTAATATGAGAAAACCAAGCCATAAAAAAGTAAGAGACAAGAGATAGAAAAGGGTAAGAAGATAGAGTTGTGGAGAGGGAAAGAGGGACATGGGAGAGGTTTGGGGCAGGGGAGGGAAATGGATGTCATTGTATAAATTTTCAAAAACAAAATAACTTCATAAAAAAGATGTAGCCATTAAAAGTTGTACTGTAAGCAAACAATTTGTGGTCATGAAAACCCAGAACCTATGTGAAAAAGTGAAGTGCAAAACAATACTTACAATATAGTAGTGCAATTGATTTTAAAGGTCTGTGTTGAAGGTTAATAATTAATAACCTTCCCTCCTCACGTCATAGTTAGTAGCCGACTGAGGCATACCAAACAGCTGGGTGGGCAGGGAGCAAAACACCAGCTCCCTCACTACAAGTTCTGAATGGAACGTGTAGGTTGGCGCCGAGGCAAGGCAGGCTTTTGGTCTTTTCCTCTATGAATCCAAGCCATGCTGCAAGCCAACCCCCTGCAGGGCAGTGCCAGCCCTGGGAGGCCAATCCCTGTATAGCTGTCTCAGGTGCCCAACTACTAGCATGTCGGGCAGCGCTGACTGTCATGTGGCTGGGTATTTGCATCATTAATAGCATAATCATTAGGTACCGTTGTCTTCCCCAAATCTTATGATCATAAAGAAATATTTCCCTGTATCTCTGAATACATCCCCAAATAGAGTAGCAGAGCTGCTCCTGGCTGAGGAGCCCTAGGTGAGCTGAGATAAAGCCCATGAATTTGAGAGTGGAAGAGGCTGATTTTGGTATCCCTAATCTCACCCACTCTCTGCCCCCAACTCCTATTCCACAGGGGTTTGGGAAATAATGCCACACTGGGGGTCTATGTGCACTGGCTGCCCAGTGGGACAGCACGACCACCGAGAACAAGTAAAAAGTAACAGGTTTGTTACCTACAAGCAGCAAGGGGCAACAGAAGCCCAGGGTTCAGTGCCAGGCAGTCCCTGGGTTTTCAGGAAGCTTCTTTGAATGGAAGGAGTCCTATTTGCATGTGTTTCACGTACGCCACGGCTAAGAGACTCTGTAAGGCAAGTATGACAGAAGTGGTTAGAAAACATTCTGTCTCTGGGGAGGACTGGAACAGAGCTGGGCTGGGGGAGTGAGCTGCTCCCTATAGCAGGATGTTGTATGCCCAGCACATTCCAGTGATTCTGGAGAATTATAGGGATAAAGGGAGGATGGGGAAATGATGTTGGTCCAAGGCCACCTGAGTGACTATCCTGCATGATGACTATTGCTTCATTTTTCCCACTTTCATTAATACATATATATATATATGTATATATATATGATTAATACATACACACATACATATGATACACAATGTTTACATTGAGCTTGAGTATTTCATGCACATATAAATCACCTCAAAACTACAGTCCCTTCCCCTTTCCCTTTTTGGTCTTCCCGTTCCCTCCCTGTCCCCACTAACTCCCACTATCACCCCCATTGGTTCTGTAGAATGCCTGTATTTGGGTTTCTCATAGTAGAGAAACCATGTGACATTCAACCTTCTGCTTCTGGCTCACTTCACTGAGCATGATCATCTCAAGTTGCATCCACTTACCTACAAGATCTGTCTTTATGGAGGAGCAGTACTCCATTGTGCACGTGTATCACAATGTTTGTATCCATTGGTCTTTTGATGGGCACTTTGGCATCTTCCACATTTTAGCTATTGCTAGTTGTGCTGCTATAAGCATGGCTATATGTGTATCTCTGTTATTGGTTGCCTTTAACTCTTTTTGGAATGATACTCAGAAGAGATTGAATGGAATATTTATTTTCAGCTTTGGAGGAATTTCCACACTGTCCTCCGTAGTGGTTGAACCACTTTATAACTCCACCCACAGAGTAAAAGGGTTCCTTTTCCCCCACAACCTCACCAGCATGAATTGCTATTCAAGTTCTTGATATATGCCATTTTCTCTGGGGTAAGATGATAACTTCATGTTTTGGCTTGTGCCTGTTACTTCTTTAGGGAGAGAAACATAAAACTAATTATCCAGGTGAGAACACAGACAGATAAAAGAATGACGCTCATGTAACCTACGTACCTCAGAAAAGATAAAGAAAAGAAGGAGAGGGACACAAACTAGGCTGTCACAAATGGTCACATTGCCAGGTGGAGAAAGAAAATGAGCTGTGGGTAATTACTTTTCTTTTCCTTTGGCTTTGGGTCATATTTAGGCTTTCTGAGTTTTCTGAATGCACAATTTTTGCTCTTGCACAGAGAAATGAAAGTAACTTTTGAGCTTTCCAGAGCCAGTGAGCTGGGCAGGAGTTAGCGATGACTCTTCTCCACCCCACAGTTTATGAATCAGTGCCATATACTTTGAGAAAATGCCACTTGTGGGCAAGCAGCTCATCACCTCAAACAGTGCTACCCTGAAACTGTCCAGTACTCAGTAAACGAGAGTGGATTCAGTCATCCACTGATCCAGAATTTTTGCAATCAGTAAAGTAGAAGTTTCTTTATATTAATGGCTTTTATATTTGTGATTATAGCAAATATCATAGAAATAATCTGTAATTAACCGAAGGCTAAAAATTATGTGCATAAGTGCTGCTTTTAGAAATTCTGGCTAACCAACCACCTCACAAGCAATCTCATTGACTATGGTCATTGTCTTTCATGAAAATATCACAAAAAAATGAATCTGGTTGGAAGAATTCGAGTCCATTATCTTTGGCCTGGGCACAAGGCAGGGGAAAAGTTTTCTTAAAAGTATACTCAGAACCCTTCCAGTAATGTACTGCATAACCAAAGGCACTAAATTCCGGAACCAAGGTTCAGTTTGGCCAGTGAGGGCCTTAAAGCCAGAGTAGGTTAAGGCTGCTCAGAATCCAAGGCCTTCTGGGACCTAACTACATCAGGGATCCTCCAAGATCTTTCACATAGAAAAACAGTGAGAAATGTGCTTCATGTTGTAATCCACTACCATAAAGTCATTTCTGACTTCATTCCAGGACCTCAGAATACCATAATCTGCAGATGCTCAAGTGTGTAATATAAATTGGTATATTATTTGTATGTAACATACAAATGCCTTCCTCTCTACTTGGTTACTTGTAATACCTACTTCCATTTAAATGCTATGTAAATAGCATACTATATTGTTTGGGATCACAAGTTTGAGGTTAGCCTGGGAAATTTAGCAAGACCCTGTCTGCTGAAATTTCAAAAAGAAAGAAAGAAAGAAAGAAAGAAAGAAAGAAAGAAAGAAAGAAAAGGGTTAGAACATGGCTCAACAATAAAGCATTTGCTCCCACTAATGTGATATTATCATCACTAACAAATAGCAAACTTCAGCTTGAACAGCCCCAGGACCAGGAGCCCAGAAATACCGCACTCTAAAAGAAGTTTTATGCATAATTTGTCCCTCATTGAAAATTAATGAAACTTGCCAAGTAGAAGCAGGGACTTAGGGACATTTGGTGAAAAAAGGCAAGCACTGGGCTGTAACGGGGTCAGGCACAAAAGGACTGTTGGGTAGAGCCATCCCATCAGAGCGCCAGGAATCCCCGTCGCCATGCTAGGGAGAAGGCACTGCACTCCGGGTGCCGGGCTGTGTCCTGTGTCTCACCTGTAGTCCACACTGCCCTACTGTCCCCCCAAAGGAAACCACTCTTCAAACACAGGAAGACTTTGCAAATGAACTCAGCAGTCAGCGGGCAACCATTTTGCCCACTGTCCACGGAAAGGCGGGGAAGGGAGGACAGCAAGGGTTGCCGGAGAAGTCGTTCAGTACTTTGGTAAATGAAAAATCCACGCCGGGCCGCAGGAGCGCAAAAGTGAGGAATTAAACAACTTTGTAAATAAAAGGATCATTACTCTGGATACATTAATACACACTTAAGACCTATTGGAAACTTCCCATTTCAAGATAAATGAAGAACATTAGCAGCTCATTTCCCAGGCCGGATGGGCTGTTTTCACAGCTCAGGATGGGCTGTTTTCACAGCTCAGTGCGGGAGCCGGAGGCCTGGGTCAGCAGGGACCGGCTCAGGGGCCAGGCCGGTGCGGCCCCCCGGGGCAAGCAGGCGGGGAGAGCCCTTCCCTTGAGCCCGGTGGAGGCTGGCGCAGCCGTGTCTTCTCCATGGGCAGGTGCTCGCGCCCACCTGAGGCCGTCGAGAGGAGACTTCCACCCCGGTACCTCAGTTTCGTCATCATCCACCAAATAAGCATAATTGCTCCACGGTTAGGAGGTGCTGGCAACAGGGGCGCCGCTGGTAATTGCCTAATGGGCGGCGAAATGAGGTGTGTGAGGCACATCGGTGTGAAAAAAGCTATAGCCACAAGTTTATTAACATTGAAAATTAAAATAAGCTTGGCCCCAGCCAGGCAGTCTACGCTGAAATGAATCCCATTACCCCTCTAATAACTGCGTGGGGCTCGATTGGATGCCACCCAGGGGGTAGAGAGGCCTCAACACAGGTCACCTCTCTGCCAGCTTCAGGGATCTTAGGCTTCTCTGGTTCAGTGGCAACTATCGCACAGTAACGCTAACGGCCGGCCTCCCTTGCCGAGTCTCTAACTCCACTTAAATCCATCCAGCTTTTAAAGAGCTGCGAAAGAGGACGCCCGGGAGAGTCACGTGTCATGCTGACCCGGGTGCCTTTTTTTAATGTTTGCGGAGTAGAATTTGCAAAGGGGCCGAACGTTGAAGCGTGGGTCCTGCCGGTAGCCGAGCGACCAATCCTGCTTCTTTTCACACTCTGATCGTCCCATCAGATGTTTCTAGTCCCCCGCTGCCCTTGACCTCAAACTCATCCAATCTATGCAGGAAACAGCCCTCTTGTAGTAAAATAATCCGCCATTATTCCACCATTCGGCATGCGCCCCGCCTACAGCGTGATGAAAGGTGAGAACGCAAAGCTGGAGGGGTGAGGGAAAGACGGAACTTAGAAGAGTGGGAGTCCGGTGGCCAAAACCTCAGACTTCCGGAGACCTTGGAGGAGGAGACCACTCGTCAAAGCGGGGGTCGAGGGAGGAATTAGTGGGCAGTGAACGGGGTGAGAGAGAGGGCATCGCTGGGCAGTGCCCTGCTGGAATGTGGATTGAACTCCGAATTTAAAGGGAATCCTTGGAGGGTTCAGAAAAGATAACTCATATCATGGAAGGATTTAACTCAGTTTACGATGAATTTGCTTTACATCTTAAAATATGTTTATATTTTAATTAGTGTGTGTGAGAGAGGAGAGACTGGCAATCAAGCCCAGTGATCTCAAACTGAGCTGTTGTGCCCAGTGCATTTTGATTTTTGATTTTGAAAAACAGGATCTTGCTAAATTGCTAGCTTGCCCCGGGCGGGCTCGAACTTGAAACTTCCTGTGTCAGCCTCTCGCAGTGGTAGGATCATAGGCCTGGGCCATAAATTGCATGAATTTCACTGACTTGATATTCACTGCCTTCAGTTGGACCTTCGCTGCGTTGCAGAAACACGACTGTCTCTTCACGCCCTGATTCTAGAATAACAATTCCACACCTTTTCTCTCTTCTCAAGCGTTCAGCACGTCTTCCTCTGTCTCACCTGGGCGACTGACCTTGGCCTCCAGATCCTGCTCCTGAGGCTTCCACTTCCACCTACCTGTGCCTTCCTCCCTCCTTTTCTTTTTTTTTCTTTCTCTTTGTCTCTTACCTTCTTTTCTTTTCTTTTCTTCCTTCCTTCCAAGACAGGATCTCACTATGTAGTCCAGGCTGGTCCTGAACTCACTATGTAGCCCAGGCTGGATTTGAACTCAGAGCAATCCTCCTGCCTCGGGCTCCCAAATGCTGGGATTATAGGTGTGCGCCACCACACCCAGGTTATATGGTCCTGGGGAGTCAATTCCAGGGTCTGGCCCTTGCGAGGCAAGCTCTAACCACTGAGACATTCCCCAGATCCCCCACCCTACCTATCTGCAGGACAGTCTCCCTGTGCCCAATCAGGCTGACCCTTCCAGAGCTCCTGCCTCACCTACACGAGGAGGCTGTTTCAAAGTTTTTTTCCTTAGACCTGTGAAATATTTTCCTGTTGATTTCATCAATTTTATCAGCATCCAAACCTGTAGCAATTTCTCTTAACCAAAATAAATAAATAAATAAATAAGAGGTTTTGGAGCTGGTGGCATAGCTTAGTGACTACATCGCTTGCCTTGGAAGCATGGGGCCTCAGGTGGATCCCCCAGCACCACATAATAGCCAGGCATGTTGGTGCATGCCTGTAATTCCACCGCTCATTGGGCTGAGGCAGGATGACTCCCATAAATTACAGGCCAGCCTGGATTACAAAGTGAGCTCAGAACCAGCCTGAACTACTGAGCAAGATCCCGTCTCAAAAAAAAAAAAAAAGGTTTCGTTTTTTCTTGCTCTCATGTTGCAAGTTTGGCCCCGTTTCCCTGCCCTTGGTTGCAAAACCATTCTTCAAAACATCTGTCTGCACTAGCAGATTCTGCTGCCTTTCCCCCATTCTCCTTTGAACCCACCCGCTAAGGCCTTAGCTGCCCCTCCCCCAGCAAAGTTATCACCCACGCTGGCTGCGTCGCACCCTGCATCCTTCCCATCTGACCTGGACGCTCAGCAGGGCCCTTCTCTTGCCCCCCAGGGCACCATTCCTTCTCCATCTGCAGCTGATTCCTTCCCAAATTTTCTAACCTTTACAAATTAATAAGAGTATCCCAGGGATGAGTCTAGGACCTCTACTCTAACTGTATTTCTAGTTGATCTCATACAATTTCATGGCTGTAAACGCCTTTCACTAACAAGACCTAAATTTATATCTCCCGCTTGGACCCCTCCCCCAGACTCCAGAAAGATCTCTTCATGCTGTCAGTGGGCATCTTGAGCTTAGCAACTCCAAAGATAAGCTCCCGTGCCTGCCGGTTCCCTCTCCACCTGCACACAGATGCCTCCCACATCCTTCAGCAGCCTTCTCAGCTAACAGCACCTCCTTCCACTCTTGGCTCAAGACCACGACCTTTGTCATTCTTAACCCTTTATGTCCTCACATCCCAACTCATCAGCAATTCCAACTGACTATTTTCAAACTGAACCCAGATTCTCACCACTTCTCACTACCTCCGTTGACTTCTCTCTTCTCCAAACCAGCATCCCTTCCCCCAAGATGGCTGCCACAGCCTGCAAACTGGGCCCCATCCTCTGCTCTTGGCCCTGACTTTTCTCAACACAGCAGCAAGAGCAACTCTTTAAATTATAAAAGCCAAATCATATCACCTCTCTGCTCACAAAAATTGTAATAACTTCTCGGGTCCCTAGGAATAAAATCCAATATTTTTGCAATGGTCTAAAATCTCCTACTCTCTCTGGCCTCAGGTACTTTTCCATCCATCTCCTGCTGTCCACTTCCTCTCTCACTCTGTTGGACGCAGTGGTCCCTTGCTGTGTGGCACGCATCTGCTGCGTCATGATCTTTAAACTCACTATTCCTCTGCTCGAGTGAGGTCCCCCTGGATAGTCAAATGACTTGCTCCTTCAGTTCCCCCAGACCCTCCTCGGTGTTATCTTCTTCCCTTCACCACTACCCATGATATACACACAGGCACCATTCCTCCAGCTCACTTACTATTCTCCATTCACATTATCACCATCTGTAAAACCAAGTTTTACTTGTTTATGTATTCACTGACTCTCCACCAAACGAAAGCACATGTAAGACAGAGACTTTGTTGAATTGATGCCTAATATGTAGAAGGAGATTTTAAGTGCCTGCCATCTACAAGGAAAACTCAAAACCTGTCTCTGCTCCAACTGTCCGTTACTGGGTGACAATATCCAACACTTTGACAATTCCCATGAGTCCTGTGAAAACCACTTTGAACACTGATGGTGCTGACATCCATTTTCCCTCCATGCCTACTCCCGTCAGGATTACCGATCTTAGCTAAGTTTTTAAATCTCCTAAAGCTTTCTTTTTAAATAGAATATGAAAAGTAAAATGAACTTATAGAGTCATTGAGTCAAATAAATGAGATGAAGAGTAGATCAGACCTGGCATGTAGTTCCTGCTCATTAAATGTTGGCTTCCCTCCTTGCCAGTCAGCTAGAATCATTCTGAAATCACAAGTTTTAACCTGAGACAACCATGGACCCTCAGAGATGACTGGCCAGGGATCCACAAAGATGGAGACCAGCTGGGTTCTTGGAAGGCCAAATCTCTCTCTTCCCCCTCCTCCTTCACACAAGCCCACAAACAGGCTGACCTTGGCACCCCTCTTTCGTTTATGGTAGTCCTTCTCCATCCTGCAAGGGCGGTGAACTGAATTCAGAAAATGGCAGGTCGTTACAGATATATTGCATGTTGTAAAATAAAAGGATATCCTTGTTGAAAAGTCAAGTGACTTACTTTGGGAGCAATTGTAAATGATAGATACAGGGTGTCATGGTTTGGATCTGGAGTGTTCCCCAAAAGCCTCATGTTCCTATGGATATTGTGTAGGTTTGGGAGGTGGGGCCTGGCTGGAAGGGGTGGGTTCTTGGAGTTTAACCTGGAGGGAGGGGAGTGTGCTAGCGTGACCCTTCTTCCCCAGTCCCTCCCCATACCACCATGTTGTGAGGATCTCTGCTGTTGGAGCTCTGGCTCTGGCCCTACCCCCACTCAAGCCCTGCCATGTGCTTCCACCATTTTCCAGCTGCCCACCTGTGAATGGACTGAGACCTTCTGAAACTATAAGCTACAGTAAATCTTTCCTCCCTAAGTTGTGGGTGTCGGGTATTGAGAAAACAAGAAAGTAACTAAGACACAGGGTATCACAAATGCAGAAAGCACATGTTATGCTTCAGTATAACACTTTAAATAAGCAAGGGGCACTCTAATATTGCTGTGTGTGGATGTTGGCATGAATCCTTTAGCCGAATGCTCTCTGACGGTAACTCTCCATTACTTGGCACTCTATTGATTTGGGTCCATCTCTAAAAGTTCAGACTTGCAGAATGCTCAGGCCAGGTCTCCACCAAGGAGCACGGCATGAAGAGTTGGTAATAATCCAATGAATTCCAGCAATTAAGCAATGAATTACAAATTGTTCGGATCAGTGTTTCCTGGAATATTTAAACCAGCAACATCCCTGTGAACCTTCTAAGACACATTTGAGGTAGGGAATTGGGGAAATGGGGAGTCCCTGTTCAGCTACACTACCCTAGTACTTGCTTACTTCTCTTTACCCCAGTGCATCTGTATAAACACATGTAATCATAGAGTAGGATTCTCTCTGCGAGTATCCACTTCTGCCTGTAAGATAAAAACTACTGAGGAACTCCTAAGTGGCTGTGTGACCATTGATAAATCACTGGTTGCATTAGACAGCGCAATTCAAGCTTTCTGATGCTACTTTCAAACCAAGACACTGACCCAGATCATGGACCTCCTGGTGAGTCCAGAAATAACAAGCTCTATTCTGGAAGTTCCACCTGGTCTATATATATATATCTCTACTTATCAACCTACTATAAAGACAAGGAGCACCTGAAGCAATTAGAATTCTCCCAAAGATGTGCTCATTCTGACTGTGCCTAGCCTCCTGAAAGCCTACTGTCCACGAGGTTCTCAACCAAATTAACAAACCTGTTCCAGTGAGCACCCACGCTATTGCCTACTGAGGGCAGTGTTCACTTACCACATGCTCTTTGTGCCTCAGGTATGGGCCATCCCTGTGCTAGAGTCTGGGGCAAACCAAGTAGTAAGGTAGACACACTGCTGCCCTCAAACTCTTTGCCTGGTGGTGTAAGGAGCCTAGATTTACAGTTAGAAGACTGGTCTCTGAGTCTAGATTTCCCTGTTTTACCTCTTTGAGTCTCAGTCTACCTTCAGCAAAAGGAAGGTTATAACTCTTCTTAGCTACCTATCAACTTCAAAGGATCAGATAAACGTCTTTACAATGCTGTACAAACCATGAGCACTATAGAAGTCTTTCGTATTCAAAAGAATTGAAAGCAAGCTCTTGAACAGATATTTGTACACTTGCGTTCATAGTGACATTATTTTTTTTTTTTTTGAGACAGGGTCTCACTCTGTAGTCCAGGCTGGTCACTAAATGTATTTATCTGTTCATACTTCTTCTGAGAACTTTCTATTAATTTCAGTTATCCTATTCATTTTAAATTGGATCTTTGATTTTGAAAGGTCTGTTTTTCCTCTGTTCATTGTATATTCTAGTTATTACACCCCTGTCCAAAGCGTAGGTGGTAAAAAAAAAAAATTCCGCATTCTGTTAGTTTTTTCTTCATTCTGTTAGTTGTTTTCTTTGCTGAGAAGAAGCTTTTTGATTTGCTATAATCCCATTTATTGACTCTGGGGGTTCTTTTGCATCAGGTATTCTATTGAGAAAGTTTTTGCCCACGCCTACATCTTCAAGAATTTTACCTATTTTGTCCTCCAGGAGGCTCGGTGTTTCCACTTTAATATCTAGGTCTTTGATCCACTTTGATTTAATTTTAGCACATGGTGACAGGTGTGGATCTAGATTCTTTTGTATTGGACAACTAGTTCTGCTGGCATTGTTTATTGAAGAGGCTATCCTTTCTTCAGTGTATGCTTTTGGACCCTTTGTAAAATATCAAGGAGTTGAGGGTACTCAAGGTTGTCTCTAGATCTTCTCTTCTGGTCCACTGGACAACGTGTCTGTTTTTGTGCTAATATCATGTAGTTTTTAGTCACTGTTTGCTTTGTAATATAAGCCAATGTCTGGAATTGTAGTGCCACCTGCTTTTGTCTTATTGCTCAGGATTACTTTGGTTATTCTGAGTTTCTGAGATTGCTTTCTCAAATTTTATGAAAAATGTTGTTGGTATTTTGATAGGAATCGCATTGAATCTGTATGCCAGTTTTGCCATTATAGCAATCTTGACAGTATTAATTCTCCCTATCCAGGAGCAGGGGACATCTTTCCATTTTCTAATATCATTTTCAATTTCTTTCTTCAGCATAATGTAGTTTTTATTGTAGAGGTCCTTCAGTTCCTTGATTAAGTTTATTCCGAGATATTTAAGTTTTTGAGGAGCTATTGAGAATGAGATTGTTCTTCTCGGCTCTTTCTCAGTAAGTTCGTTGTTAGTGTAGAGGAATGCTATTAATATTTTTGGAGTTAATTTTGTATCCTGCAATCTGGCTGAATTTGTTAATCTGCTCTAAGAGTCTCTTGGTGGGCCCTCTTTCTGTCCAGCATTAGTGGCTGAATAGCCCTCCTTTGTTCTGACCTACACGTTCTTTCTTTAGATTTGCTGATACAGTGTTCAGGTGGTTTGTATTTGAATGTGTGCACTTCGAGCTCTTTCAGGACCTTCAGGGCACTCCAATCTATTTTGTATTGGATGTTTGGATCTTGGAGAGGAATGGAGGTTTTTTAGGGGACGCCTCCTGGAGCCCCCAACTACTGACAATGATGACTACTGCCTATCATTTCCAGTTTCCTCAGCATATGGGTAATGAGGGAGAAGCTAAAACATCTCTTCTCCATGAGGCTGAGCTGTGAATGCAAACCAGAGACATGTCTAACAGTGACTGGTGTGAAGATGATGACCTTGCTAGAGAGGCAGCTCCTCCCCTCTCGCCCTTCTGCCTCAGCTTGTGTGCCAGTAACTGCCTGGCGTTCATAACAAATTGCAGGTAAATCCCAAGTTGAGAGCTCAAAATGGACTTTGGATATTTCTCTTCCTGGCAGGCTCTTGTGGAAAGAGGTGAAGGATTGCTGGCAGGGAGGATGTCTCCATGTAAATCCACCTGGAGGAGGTCAGAGGTGAGGGCCCAGGGTGAGTTTTACCTTCAGCAAACCAGATCTGCAGATAAACAAAAAAGAACCATGGGTTTGAACCTGGTAGGTTTCTTAATCCTCTGTAAATACACACATCACTCATTGCAAATCCTTGTCACAAACTGGAATTCACCGGAAGAAATCAATTTATGAAGGCAGCTGTTTCTCTTCTTGCATGTCTTCTATTAAGCAAAAAACAATGTACAACTAGCAAGATTGATGGTAACAATATTAAGTCGATAATAATCCAAATTAATTCTATCAGGACCTAGAAGAGTAAGCTGGGGAGAAGATATAGTAAAGGCATGGTTCTCAGGAGACACTCTGGTGTCTTCCTCTTGCTGCCTTCAATATAAAGAGCATGGGTTTAGGAGTCTGTACAGCCTCTGGTTAAATTCCAGCCTTCCTACAAATTAATCCAAGGCTGGGTGGGTCATTCCATAAATTATAAAATGATATGATAAGGTTTGATGGCGAATTAAGTTAGAGAACATGTAAGAAGAACCTGGCAGAGCACCTGGCACATAGAGAGCATTTACTAAGTAGTGCATCCTGTTCCCTTTCTCCCAGCCCAAAATAAGCATATCCTAGCTGCGTATTTAAGAGAAATCTCCTGCCTCAGCCCCCATGTCCTTGGATGATTTGGGAGGTCCACACCTTTGATAGATCTTTTCAGTAGGCTGATCTTGTGCTGCATACCCACAGGCAAGTAGGCATGGAGGAAATCTAAACGAAGCAAACTTTGCCCACTTCCATCACCCCAGAGCCTATCACGCCATCAAGGACTGATTTGATAGGAAATTCCCCATCTATTACCACTAGGAGCAAAGCTGTGCCTGGGTCAGCCCAAGAACTAGCCACACCGTGAAGCAATTACCAACACCTTCATAGGAAAAAAAGCAAAAAAGTGAGTCTAGGTGACATCACCTTGTCCTTGACTTTGGCTACATCCCAGGACCACCTTTAGAATGCCCCAACCTGTCTCCACACTAGAGAATGGGGACTTGGAGATGATGTGGGAGGTACCCAACTCCAGCTCCACCGGGAGGGCTTCTTAGAGACTAACAATGAGGAAGGAAAGACAGGAGCAACTCTCCTGTCCTTCACTGCCCACCCCCTGTAAGATTACAGGTCTCCCCAAGACCCAATTGTGTCCTTTTTAAGCTTCCCTCACATTTTGAACTCCCATAGCGCCTGTGATAAAAGGAGAGGTGCCCTCAGATTCCCATTTGCAGGTGCTCAAGATGCAGCCAGTCATTTGAATTCCCCCTCAGGCCAGTGGAGTCTCCATCTGTGCTAGCAATTCAGCCGGGACTGGTATCTCCTAATGTGCAGCTTTCCTGAAACGTCTGTTTCTCCTTTTCGCTCCATTCCAAAGGGAAAAAAAATCAGTGTTTCTAACCACATTATTAGGACCAAAAATAGCCCCTCTCCTCCCAGCCCGCATCATCACCACATTACAAATACATTCTGCGCCTCAACCCCTAAGGTTGTTATGTTTCCCTCCTGCTTTCCCCTTTCATTAGACAAGATTTCCAGTTATTCCGTATTTTGTTCTCATTAGAACACTGCTTGTCACATGTTTTCACCAGAGACATTCATCACCAAGGTCAAAGGGTGAATATCGTGATCTATTATGCTTAGAGGAATCTAATGAAAAGCCACATAATTATCCAATTTAAAGAGAAGCATGTAAAAAAGAAGGGGAGCACTTGCTATAATTTAAATTGTTTTGTTTCCCTGAAGCAAAATTCAGCACCTGATTGACAGGATCTAATGATAATTCTTATTGATATGGTGATGTTAATTGTGGGGAGATATTTAATAAGTCCCATATTCGGGAGGTAAATGCGCGCTCTTAACCTGCACCTGAACCTGATTTTTGATGCAGCGTGGGGATGAGGTACAGATACAGATAAGTGAGCACAAGTGGATTTTCAGTCTTGTGTGGCAGAATGGAAATTGGAATCTTCAGAATCTATTAGGAGAACAATTCCACAGTTGCTCACACTTTTATAAATTATACTGTATATTATAGAAAGACACAAAGTGAGGGGAGTTACAAAAAGAGAGTACCGCTGTGACTTTGCAGAGAAGTTCCTATGGTGGCCTTCAGTGATGGCAGTTGAGGTTTTCAACCAAAGACACACACCAGAGATTGTGATCTGTAGTAATTTTCAAACAAAATATACTAATTAAATTCTTGTTCTGAATCCTCCCCCCATTCTATTTTGAAAAAAAAAAATCATGAAGCCAACTTTGAAATGTAGGTTCAAATGCATTCTTATACCCTGAGTGAAACCATTTGAGAAAGCACTCATGGGTCTAAAGTCCACAAGGAGGAGATCCGGGGTGCTAGAAACATCAACCAGATCTGTATCCCACAAGGAGATATAAGGACCTCTGTGAACACTGTGCAGCTGGGGCAAAGCCAAGGTCAGTCCAGACCTTTGTAGAGGTCACATTCAAACCCTTACCTGAATGAGAGAAGATGGACCATCAGATGTGGCTAAGACATGGTTAGACTCTGTACGTTACAGCCATCTCTCTCTGAGAAGCAATGTAGTGTGTTTCTTATCATGTATTAATAAAGTTTTAAATATTAGAACTTTACAACTGTGCATGCTATTAACCTGAGACAATTCCATCATTTAGAAACTAATACTCCTGTAGCCATCTTTGGGAAAATAATGCAAAGTCAAAGCCAAAACAAAACAAAACCTGTTTAAACTACTCTAAAAACAAACTTGGACAAAACCAAACAAAACATGGCTTAAAATTGAGTTAAAGTTTTTGCGGGGTCGGGAGTATTTTTGTTTGTTTGCTTGTTTGTTATGTGACTGCATCGCTCTCTGCAGTCCAGGCTGGTGCTGAACTCAATATGTGGCCCAGGCTGGCCTAGATCTCACAGCAGTCATCCTCCTTCAGCCTCCTGAGTGCTGGAGAGAGAGCATGAGCCACCACGCCCACCTCATGTGATGCTGGGGAATCGAATCCAGGGCTTTGCACTTGCTGGGCAAGTACTTTTACCCACTGAACTATACCCCAAGCCCTCAAGTTATTTTTTTAAATGTCAAATTAACTCAGTCTTCCATTTTATTTACGGAAAAATAATATGACATGGTAAGCATTTTAATCCGTCCTAGTCAAGATAGTTACTGCTGCCAAACCATACTTAACTTCAAAATAATCAAGCCAGTTAGTTGTAACCTGAGTCACAAATGGGTCTCTCTGATGCCAGGAAAGAAACCTGTCGATCTACAAATAGGAACAGGAGGTCAAATCAAAGGAAATAATAGGAGTCTTTTGTTTTGTTTTGTTTTTAGTTTTTGCAGTTGTGGGATTGGAACCCATGGCCTCACCTAGCGCAGATGAGGCAAAAGAGTAAACTTTAATGAGCAAAATATTACTATTGTTCAAAACAACCCAAGAGAAGATTCTTCTCAAGCCCAGCAGCTGGGGTCTAGTACACCTTGGGTGACCAGTAGACAAATAAAGACGAAGAAATGCTTTCTTTTTTGCTTTCTGAACTTGCTTTATTATTTTCATTTTGAATATACACACAGATACATTAATATCTTGAAATATTCCATATCCAAATCATATTTGACTCTGAGCCAAGTACTTACCTTAACTGAAAGAAAAAGTCAAGTTAATTGGAGATGACCGATTGATCGCAGGTTACGATGCCTCTGGCAGCTGAAACTGCTGCTCTGACGCTCAACTTCCTAGGCCAAAGCATTACATCATGCACTGGAGATTCTAATTTCTCTAAAGAACACTTCTGGTATCTCTCTGCTGGAAAAGCGATATGCCAGCAAATTGAAAAGAGTTCAGAGAAAAGCAATAAAAATAATTAAGAAGGCCCTCAGATTGACTGATGGAAAGAGATGAAAAGAATTACACATGGGCTGCCTGGCCCGGTGATGACCTGGGTGGTTATAAGAAAGAGATGCTGGGATCTGAAGAGACACAATTCCCGTCTGAAGTGGGCATTCGTCCACAGAGAATAACAATGCAACAATAAACACTGCAAACCTGGAGGGGCTTCCCGCCAAAAGCCAGAGCATGTCTGCCCTGGGCAGCTACCAAAGCCATTCTTCATGTCTGTATCTGCTGGTGTTTTGTCAGAGGCAACCCAGAGGAGGCTGAGGTAGCCCCCTAGTTCCACTCGGGTGCTACCTAACATGGCTCATCCTGTGCCGGATAGCAGGGTCCTTGAAATATCATAGCCTAATAAATCTAAAGGGAGAAAGAACTGCCTCACATCACGGTTCAAACGCCAACTCCAACATTTCCCAGTTGAAAGCTCTGTGGCCTAGGGAAAGTTTACTCAGCCTCTCTAAGCTGATGTTTCCTCAAATGAAAATAAGAATAGTGCCCTCTGCCAGCACTGTTGGATGGTATCTTCCACATAAGCATGTTTCCAAGTGCTCAGCCTGCAGTAAGTGCCCAGTACCTAGAACCTACCATTCTTGTCTATTATAATTACCAAGAAGGGCAGAGAAATTCCTAGGGCTCAACAGCGACCTGAACCTACCAACAAGGCCCCAAAGCATTCCACCATGAATGTGCGTAAGTCCTTCTGCTGGCCTGAGGGACTAAGCCATGCCTGAGCAGATCCCACAAAACTTCTGTTGTTCCAGGGATCCCTGTACCCTTCCCCCAACACATGCCAGTCTGCTTTGGACCCATTATAGTTTCGGGGGCCAAGTGCTCGCTGATGGCAGCCCTGGTTTGTGCCTGTTGACCTGGAACATGGCGCTCCTTCATCTGGCTTTCAGGAGTTCTGGCATCCGAGAGCTCACGTTGGCACCCTTCACAGGCCTTGACCTTCGCCAAGGAGACTGCTGCAGGGAGGTGACGCTGCTTTCCAGGGAAAGCCGTATCTAATGACTGGTAGATGTGGAACATACAGGCCCCGCCCTCTTACCCTCATGTCGAAGAGCTTTAGGGGCCGTCCCAGCCCAGGGTCCGGCTTCACCACAGCTCAGCATTTCCTTCTGCTTTCCTCACCCACTCCCCACAGGTATTGTTTCCAGAACACTCTTCAACAAACTTCCTGCCCTTAAAATCCTCCCCTCAGCATCTGTTTGCTGGGGGGACTGGCTGAGAACAAACCTTCAATCTTGATACCTTCTTTTTAAATACTCCCCCTGGGAGGAGATGCGATTAACTGAATGACTTCATTATTTGTTTCTCTCCAAATATGGGAGGAGCACTTAAGAATATACCAGAACCAAAGTTAAAAAGTTCATCAAAAAGGAGGAACCTTTTTTTTTCAAAGATTAAAGCCACAACTGACAATCTTCAAGGAAATCACCACTCTCAACCCATCTGTTCCTTCAAAGGTGCAATAAACAAATAAAATCACCCATCATCGCGGAGCAGGAGTTTCAGCAGCATTTGTCTAACACTGAAAGTTCAGGTATGAAATGTCACAGACATTCACTTTAGAAGCAAGTAAGCATGACACTATTAAATGGGCAGAATCCCACCTGGTGTGGGTCGTGAGCTGCCACAGTCTGGGAGAGAGTGTTTCTGTCCCAGACGAGATCTCCAATAATAGAAGTCCATGGGATCTTCATGCACAGAGCATTGCATGCTGCATAGGCCATGAACTTCTTTAAATCCTGTTTTTTTTTTTTTTTTTGGATGAAGAGAGATACCTGTCAATCATGCAATAGGCTATTGTAAGCCACAAGGCTGGGAAAAGATAAGGACACTAATGGCCCAGGGAAGTCCATGGGATAAGGTTGTCCAGTCACTGGCCAGTGCACAGAGGTTGGTGCCTGGTGATGGCTGCCTCCTCTCTTGTCTCTAAGGTACAAGTGGAGGACCCAGATGAACTCGGCAAGTCCCCACTGATTCTCTCATTTGTTCAACAGCCATTTGACAGTCAGGCTGAAAGCTAATGCCACGTAACAAAGAGACCAAACAGATGGTTTTAGCAGCACATTCTGCACTCATGTAGTATTACAAGCAGATACTCTAGGTTGTGGGGGAAGCTCTGCCATCGGTGATCACTTAAGCTTCTGTCCTGTTGCTCTACCCTACCACCCTCTAGAGTATTGCCTTTTGGTGAAGTTAATTGTGGGTACTACCATGTCCTTCTTGCCCATAGGAAAGAGAACTAGGTTAAGAGTTGCCCTCTGAGCAATTGAGGCAGAAGCTGAATATGTCCCTTCCTCTCCCATCCACAGCAGCATAGCCACAAGGGAAGATGGGAAATATGATCTAGCTAAGCACCTGTCAGTGCCAGCCATACCAGTACCGGGCTTGATCTGGCTAAGTTCAGATGGCCTTAGTCCTTCTTCCCACAGAGTTTACAGTCTGGTGGGGAAGGAAAAGATAAATGGAGAAGCAATAAAAGCCCAGGAAAAGAATGAAAATGATGTTGTGATAGAAACTGTAATACAGGAAACAAGAACAAGGGTTAGTGGGAACCAGTAGCGACAAGATGATCGAGTGACACTTAAGCTTAGAATTAAGGGAAAAACGCATGGCTGCATGGAAAAGAAGAGAAAAAGTACCCTGAGCAGGGGAATCTAGAGCACAGAAGTCTCCAACCAGAGTGGAGTATATCTGATGTTACTCTAGAGGCAGAATGAATGAGGAATAGTAGTTCGATCCAGGGACACAGAGGGAACAGGGCAGAATTCCTGGAAGATCTTACAAGTCTCAGTGAGGAATTTTGACACCTCAAGTACCATAGGAAGGCTGATGATGGGCTATGAATTACCTTTTGAAAGATCCCTGGGGCTGCTATGGGGAGGATGCAACCATGGAATAATCTATTATTCTGAGAGGGAAACTCTGGGGCCAGAAAGTGAATGCTCAAGTATTATCTCTAAAGATTAATTTTACAATGAAAAATTACTTCCCTGACAGCCAAAGCTTCTTTGGGTCTTCACAAGGCCTGAGACAAGCCACGCAGGACTGCAGCCTGAAGCCGTGGTCGAAAGCGGAGCCTTGAAGTTGATTTGCCAGGAGGGTGGCAAGGCAGGAAGCCCACTACAGCAGGGAGATGCAAACTCTGCGGTTTGTCTACGCCTTTTACCTCGGAGAGGGGCCACCCAGACTTGAGGTTCTAAGGCTACTTCCTGTCTTGAAAAATACATGTAAATAATGAATAAGAGTTGTTTTTTCCTGAGGCTATAGAAATTTGAACAAGAGATTTTTCCAATTTTGTTATCTTAATATGAAAAATAATACAAGATTTATTTGTGACAGAAGAGTTAGCCCAATATATCCAGTTTGTGCGTACTTTTTAAAATGTAGTCTTGCATTAGTGATTACATGGAAATGGCAATAACATTGAAAAGTGGCATAGTTTTTATTAGCTCAGAAACTCTTCACCTGCATTATCTTATGCAGATACTTGGTTGAACAGAACTTTTTATAAATGGCTCCCAATAGGTAAATGAAATCAATTGAATGAAATTTGTTTTATTTTGTGATAGGGTCTTGCTCTGTAGCCCAGGCTGGTCCCAAACTCATTATGTAGCCCAGGCTAGTCTTGAACTCATAGAAATCCTCCTGCCTCAGCCTCCCAAGTACTGGGATTACAGGATGCATCATC
This sequence comes from Ctenodactylus gundi, assembly GCA_004027205.1. Classification (NCBI taxonomy): domain Eukaryota; kingdom Metazoa; phylum Chordata; class Mammalia; order Rodentia; family Ctenodactylidae; genus Ctenodactylus; species Ctenodactylus gundi. Next base: position 269,301 of record PVKB01000854.1, on the reverse strand, counting down.
ATGCCCGGCTTTATATGGTGCTGGGAATTGAACTCAAGGCTTTGTGCTTACTAGGCAAGCACTTTGACCTTTTTGCCATTCCTCCAGCCCCTGAAAAGTAAAATTTGTGATGGGTGTGTGCATTAGTCAGATTTCTATTATTACAAAATGCCTAGTACAGGCTACTTACGAAGTAAGAAGAAGTTTATCTCCTTCACAGTTTTGGAGGGCCAAAATCCAAATGTAAATATTTAAATATTGTCACCACAGAAAAACTGTTAAGATGCATATTCCTGTTTAAGACGAGCTGCCTATGGGTTTGGCCTCTGTTGAGACTGACGTCGTGGCAAGAGCACGATCCCATCTTAAGCTGGAGAAAAGACAGGTCAACCATCCCCTTTAAGAACATGCCCCCAGGGACCTACAGACCTCCCGCTAGGCTCCACCTACACAAGGAAGGGTTTCACTACCTCTGCTGTGGAACAAGCCTTCAATCACAGTGGACCCTGGGAGACAAAAAAAAAAATCAGTGATTAAACCACACTCGTACAAAAGCAGCCTACACCACCCATGTATGCATCTTGAGCACATAAGCCTTTCAAAAGAATTGCTAGGTCCTGAAGATCCAAAAGCCTTAGTTTCTAGAGCCTTTAGTTTGTTTGCTACATATTTGTAACTAATTCTGAAACCTTTGAGATAAAGGGTTATTTCAAACCTTTGTTATGGGAATATGCATGCAAACTGTGTCCCTACTAACTCAAATTCTAAATTAGTTGCAGTGTGAACTAATCATTTCAAGCATTAGCACTTGGCCTTGGGATGAAATTAAAGGAGAAACGGTTAGGCAGAATCATTGGAGAATTACCCTCAAAGTAAGATCACTAAATCTATAAATATTTTCCTAAGGGAAAAAGTGAAATTATCATCAGTTTCTAATTCTAAGTAGAAAAAAAAAACCGTTAGCCTGTGGACCGTAGAAAAAGAGTCCTGCATCAGAATACTGAATGATGTTTTCCTACCTCTCGTTTTCATTGTGATTAATGTTTCCTAATATAGTCCACAAAGAAATGTAAAACAGAAATCTGCTTGAGAGGGCTTGGACTTATCATTCACAGAATAGCCACAGGAGCTGACTGCACCAGCACAGAGGTACAGCCTGGGTGTAGCCAAGCCCTGGCATTTCTAAAGTCAGGGAGGTACCAGGCAATAATAAGAGAGAAGAGAGAGGGAGGGAATGGAAGAAAAGCAAGGGGGGAAGCTACTTATAGGTATCATGTACACACGCTCCTGCCTTCCCACTCGTCTCAGAAAACACTCACTCGCTGTCTTTGCCTAAGAGCAGGCTTCCATCCTTTCCTCCTTCCAGCCTCCCAGCACCCTTGCATTCTGAGCAGAGCCGGATCCTGAGACTCAGAGAAACTCTCAACTCTGCAGCAGGTAGCTGCTCTCAAGCTGCCCACAGAGGCTCTCTTCCGTTTCTTCCCTTGTCTTTCCACTTAACATCTTCCACATTCTAGAATGTTCCCATGTGCCTGGAAACCTTCTGCTTCCCTTTCCCCTGTCATCCAATCTCAGAAACCTTCCGGAGCCTACAGGGCAGTGATACCCGGCTGCTCTCTGCCCCTGTCCTCCACGGGGCACACGGCTACAGTGAGTCACCTTCATACTTCCCTCTTTCGGTAGACTTGAATCCCGCAACTCTTGGACAGGAGAGAATTCATTATGCTCTTGTCATCTCCTCAGATCTATGTTGAGGGTCAAAGGGCATTTAAAAGATGTGGACTTTCCTTTACAAAAGAGTAGTACTCCATTGGGTACTTATACCGCAGTTTATACCCATTGGTCTATTGACGGATATCTCAAGGTCTTCTACAGCTTAGCTGCTGTTAGTTGTGCTGCTATAAACATGGGTATACATGTTTCTCTATTAAACATTGCTTTTAACTCTTTTGGAAATATACCCAAAAGAGGTATCACTAGTTTGAATGGGGAATTTATTTTCAGCCTTTTGAGCAATCTCCATATTGCTTTCCGTAGTAGTTGTATCAGTGTACAGTCTCACCAGCAAAATAAAAGGGCTCCTTTCACCCACAACCTCACGGGCATCAAATTTGAGGCTTTTGTAGGTAAATGAACTCAACTTGATACCATCATGCTTAGCAAAGTGAGTCGAACTCAGAAGATAAATATCACATGGTTTCTCTAATATGAGAAACCCAGGACACAGGCATTTTGTAGAACCTTATGGGTGTAAAAGTGGGAGTCACAGAGGAAGAGGGAGGGAGAGGGAAGGACCGTGAGGGAGGAGGGACTGCAATGATGTCGAGATATATATTTGCACAGAATCTTCAAGCTCAATGTAGCCATTATAAATGGTGTATATATACTACTAAATATTGGGAGGGGAATAAATGTATTTGTCACAAAAAAGATCTGGACTTTTCATAAGAATTTTTAACATAGTTCTTCACATTTTTAAAGCACTTTACAGAGCTCACTTCAAGAAAGTCCATCTATCATGTTTCATCGTCCACACACAACTATCCCGCACCTATCAGCCCCATTTGGAGGTGAGAAAATAGTGGCTCCAATGACGTGAGGTGATTTGCACAAACTCACTAAGCAAGAATATGGCAGACTTGTTCCCGGATGGTCCGGTGCCCTCAGCACTCTTAGATTGCGTGAGAGGGGCCAGGTCCCAAGCACCCAGTCTCACTGAAGGGTTTACTTAGGGCACAGTCTCTGTCTGTTGCCCAGGGCCCCCTCCTGGTCGCTTCTGCTCCTTTCTGAGCAGCACTTGGAGGATTAGGATGAGGAAAGACCCCAGGAGCAAGAGGAAGGACACTGTGAAAGGTGACTAGAGTTAGCCTCTGGCAGCCTGACTCAGGTTCAGATTACAGTCAAACCAGCAAGCTAAGATCACAGCCAGGAGCAGAAGGGACAAGAGCTTGAATTATTGCTTCTGCAACCTGGTCCCTGGCATTGATTTGCAAGGCAAATTTTACGTTAGAGTCTGAGTCTTAATAAAAGCATCATAAAATCAGAGCTATCAGTGCCCAAATTAATGAAATCTTTAGGTATTTATGAATCATCTTAACTATTTATTTTGAACAGAAAATATATTTACAGAGTTTAAAATTCCGAAAGCATAAGACAGGGCTGGAGGAATGGCTAAGCAGTTAAAGCACTTGCCTAGCAAGCTTTAAGTCAAGCACTAAGTACCAGGAGTTTGATTCCCCAGCACCACATAAGCTAGGCATGGTAGTACATACCTGTAATCTCAGCACTAGGGAGGCTGAGGCAAGAGGATTGCCGTGAATCCAGGGCCAGCCTGGGCTCCATAGTAAATTCAGGACCAACCTGGAATACAGAGCGAGACAGCGTCCATAAGACAGCACACAATAAAAATTGCCCTCTTCCCCATTTGTCTCCCTGCCTCCAATTTCTTCTCTTCTTCAGGAAAGTACACACATGTATGTGCACACGCAAACACACTCACATACACACCCATTTTTCTCCTGTTACAAATAAAGGGCAGGCTATGTAATACTATTTTGCAGCTTGATTTGTTTCTTCACCTGAAAATGTATCTTGGGATTCCTTCCACATCTGCATACCCGTCTTTAAAAAAAAAAAAAAAAAAGAACAACTGTACAATACCCATTTGCATAACTAAGCCAAAATGTGTTTAACTAGCTCCCTTCTGAGGAGCATATTTTTTTCTCATCTGTTGCTATGACAAAAAGCATTGCAATAACTAGTTTCATAGGGACTGTGTCCACATGGGAGCTTGCCCATAAGACAGATTCCTACCCATGAAATCACTAGATCAAAGGGCATATGCTTTTGTAATTTCAAAGAGGAGTGTTACCTTCTACTATTTGATGCTAATTGAAAATCCTACCAGAGTTGTACAAGAGAACCTCTGTCCCTATGGACACGCATTAGCCGGCAGAGATAGTCTGAGAAGCCAGAGAAGTCATAAAGTCTAGACAACTCCCTGAATTTAAAAAACAAAAGTAGTGAGAAAACAAATTAACACCCCAAGGAGATACCACTTCCCATCCACAAGGAGGACTACAATACAAACCAAACAAGAAATGAGTGTTGAAAAGGATGTGGAATAACTAGAATCCTTGTGCATTGCAGGTGGAAACATGAAATGGTGCAGCAGGAAACATCTTCAAATGACAAACAAAATTACCACATGGTCCAGAAATTCCACGCCTAGGTACCTACCCCCAAAGAATGGAATATGAATAGTTAAACAAATGCTTGTACATGAGTGTTCATAGCAGCATTATTCACAACAGCCAAAAGGTGGAAACAACAAAAATATCTATCAATAGGTGAATCAACAAAAGATGGTCTTTACCTACATGAAATGTTATTTAGCCATGAAAAAATAATGAAATTCTCTTACGTGATACAACATGGAATAACTCAAAATACATTGTACTAAATACAAAAAGCCAGGAGCAAAAGATCACATTTATGTGCAATATTCATGTTATTCCTATTCATACAGACGCAGAATGCAAATCTATGATTTCCAGGGAATAAGGAGAGGGAGAAGTGGGCTCACGAACTCCTGCTAAGGTGACAAAAATGTTTTGGAACTGGATACAAGTGATTGCTATACAATATTATGAATTACTATATACCATTGAATTATACACTTTAAAACAGTTGTTACATAAACTTTACCTCAACAAAGTAAAAAATGAAGGTAGAAATGCCCTTGACCTGCTTCTCCAGAATTCGCTCCGGGTCAGTCTATACAGAGAAGGCAAACAGAGCACTTTCCCAGGGGCCATGGGTGAGGAAAGGCATGAATACTAGTTAATAGCATACACTGGGCAACAAGCCTGGCGCTTGACAGACATTTTCCCATGATGCGTCACAAAGTGACGCATCTTCCTTCTATTGATGGGGGAGTGTAAGCGGCTTGCCCAGTGTTATCCACTGAGAAGCAGCAAGCAGTGACCGCTAAGTCAAGCTCTTTCTGTTAAGCAGTGGCCCACGTGCTCTACCCATCTCAGCAAGGGTTTAGGGACAGTGGGTTCCCGTCACCTCTGAGGTTCACTCCTGATGGCTCGTGGACCTGGGCTTCGGGCCAGGCTGCTGTCTGGGAAGCACCTGGCTCCTCACTGGGGACCCACTCACTCCACCCTGCTGCAGGCATTGCCCTGAAGCCCAGTCCTGCCCTCCAGATTAACAAAGTGAATGAGTTCACGGCATCTCATAAACGCTCCGTGAATTAAATCCATCTCCGTAGATTGGAGCAAATGAAATAAAGGGATTCACAGCATGATGTGGCATTATGAATGCAAATTAAGGTGTTTGAATAAAGCGATCTCACCTCATTCCTGCTGCAGGTGAGGAGGGGCTCTCACGCTAAACAGGCCTACCTGCAAATCTTGAGTCTGCTGTTTCTGTGCTTTGTGTTCTCGGAATTTCAGTTTTCTCATCTGTAAAATGGGCTGCAAGACTGTAAGATTGTAAGGAGAACTTAACAACTTAATGTGAGAAGGTGCCTCCCCCACTTCACACAAAAAAATACTCATGAAGGACCTATCATATCCAAGGTGGTACACTATGTTTTTTTAAATAGCATTTTTAATGTAATAAAAACAAAAAGGTACCTCAACTCAAGAGACTTTCGTTTTAGTGAAAGGAATAGACACTAAATGACTGTAGCAGTTAGGGCCTCACCCAATTTGAAGGAGGAGCAAGAATCTTAGTCACCATTGTGGTTTGCATCTAGAATGTCCCCCAAAAGTCTCATGTATTTGGATGTTATGGGTTATCTGTGGAGCCACGTGCGGGTAGGAGATGTGGACCATAGATATGTAGGGTGAGACAGGTGTGTGATTAGATTATAAATTGCAGGTGTGTGGTGAAATTTAGGGCTTAAACCTGAAAGGGCGGAACGCTGAGGCTGGACCCAGAAGGAGCAGGTTGCTGGGACAGGGCCTGGAAGGGCGTATGCTACTTCCACTTTCCCTTCCTAAGACGTGGCTTCCAGTTTGCGGTGCCACCCCCTCTGCCTCCGCCATGCGCTTCCGCTGCTGCTGGCCGCCCACAAATGAACTGAGACCTGCTAAAACTGTAAGCTAACATCAACTCCCCCACTTTGTGCATGTCAGGTGTTCCGTCACAGCAACCAAAAAGTAACTGAGACAGTCCTTTATGCAGTGCCCAGTACTCACAACTTTAAGGAGGAGAAGTGTATATTAGTTCGCACCTTCAGAGGGCCCAGCCCGTGCTTGTTAGGCCACTGCAAGACAGAAATGACAATGGCAGAAGGACGTGGCCAAGAGAGGACAAGTACTCATCCCTTAACAGCCAGGAGGCAGAGAGAGAAGAGAGAAGCCAGGGACAAGATTATTTCCTTCCACCCTCAGTGGCCTTTTCACCCAACCAGGCCCCACCAAACAGCACATGAAATCACCAAGACATCAATCTACCAATGAATGTAGCTCCCCATAATCCAATCACTTTACAAACACATGAGACTTTTGGGGACATTGTTTTGAGACATGGTCTCACCCTGTAGCAGATTGGTCCTGAACTCACTATGTAGCCCAGGCTGGAGTCAAAGCAATCCTCTTACCTCGGCTTCTCCAGAGCTAGGATTACAGGTATGTCCCACCATGCCCAGGAAGGGGACATTTTAGATTTAAACCATAGCAGGAGACTTTTTGGAGGTGTCATATCAGAGCTGAAGAGACAGAGTAAGTGGGTGTTAACAAGGGAAGAGAATGTTTTTACAAAGGGTAGAACAGATGCAAAGCCCCACGGCAGAAAATAAGCTCAGGGAGTTTAAAGAACTCAAAGAGGACCAGTGTGACGGCACCCAGACTTCTGGAGCTTAGAGAGAGAAGTTGGCAACTGTTCACTCACCAGTACACGGAGCACATGAGTCCTGGCACATACCTCCCAACCTCAGGGCTCAGTCTTCCCCTGATTCCTGAGCCTAACATCCTCCCTCTGATAATAAAAATAAATAAATAAATAAACCTATTGATCTGTTGTGAAACTTACAGAACGAATTGATAAGATAACCCTGTACGTAAAAGCTTGTGGATATACGCTGAATTGCTAAGCACTGGAATTCACTCCTTTTATGTCCTTCCTTGCTCTGCAATGTGTGATTGTATCCCTACCTCATTCCTGTGGATAGCCGACTCTTGCTTCTGTATACCTGCACCACTTCGTATGTTAAACGGGAAGTAAGAACTCTATGACAGGCCCCTGAAACTACTGATCAGGGCTGCTCTGGTCTGGCAGCCTCCCTGCCCGTTAACCGCCGGCTAATAAATCTCTCCATTTCAAAAGACGGTGTGTGTCCTTGGCTATTTTATGTGGTGGACTTAGACACACACACACACACACACACTTGTGCTTCCCATCTCTGCAACCACCCTATTGCCTCTCACCTGCCCCTTCCCGCTCGCTTTTGCGATCCCTCCTGCTCCCTCTCCAAGGCATAACCACAGGAGCTTATTAAAGAAGCAGCCAGGGTGAAAACACCCTGCACTTAAAGGCTGCTTATCGTTTCCAGGAGACGTTAGAGGTCATCATCCCCTTTGCACCTCTGCACAGTAGAATCCCTCCATCCCTTGGCCTAAAGAGGGCTGCAGGGCCACACCCTCTCCTGGGGAGATCTGCCCACTCTCTTTTTGTCACCGAGGTAGCTGTAGATCACCTAATACAACAGGATTCACCTCCAAGCCCTCATGCTGGCTGGATCGGGATGGGCCACACCCTTGAGAGAGGGCACCCTGAAAGGTTTCTGATGAGCCATGGCATGGGAGCTAGGCCAAGGTTAGGGGACAGAACTGTCTCAATCAGTGTCTCTCTTAAGAGCCTAAAATAAAGAATTCTGTGGGAATGTTCAGAAGCAAAAGTAGAAAGGTGTTGTGGTTTGGATCTGGTGAGTTCCCCATGTATTTAGATATAGTGGGATACGTACGGAACCCTGTGCTGCTGAGAGACGGGGCCTGGTCTGGAGAGGCAGAACACGGGGGCTTGTCCGCGAAGGGGTAAATCACTGAGGCTTGACCTGGAAGGATATGTGCTACTTCCGCCCTCCCTCGCTCACTTGGTTTCTTGTCTGCCAAGCCACAGACAGCTTTCCTCCAGCTAGGGCTCCCCCATGTGCTCCCACCACTGCCAGTCACTCGTGAATGAACTAAGACTTTCTGAAACGGTGAGCTAAAATGAATCTTTCCTCCCTTAAGTTGTGCATGTCAGATATTGTGTCCTAGCAATGAGGAAGTAACCAAGACAAAAGGATGCCATGGATTGAGCCAGGACCATGAAATCTGTTCTTTTTGACATTGGGAGAAATTTTGCCAAGGTAGTCTGTCAGGAAGAGGAAAGAGAGAGATAGGAAAGAGAGAGAGAGAGAGAGAGAGAGAGAGAAGAGGGAGAGGCACAGAGAGAGCAGATGTGATGAAGGCAGACCTGGGAACCTAGGAGAGAGGGGGCTTCCAGGCCTGGGACCAGCTTCTAGCAGCACCTGGCTTCCCTTGCCCTAGGCTGGGCAGCTCTGCCTTATTCTGGCCCAAGCTGACCACAAAACCCTTTTTTCCTCTGTTATCTCAGGTGAGTTCCCAACCCAGAGTCCTCTGCACTTGAACTAGCCTGAGAGTCTCTTCTGCTTGTGTCTGTAGTGCCCAAGCACATGCCTCCTTCCAGAGTCACCAGCCTCCTGCTCTCCGCCTTCTCCCTTGGTTCCCAGAGTTTACTCAGAGCTCATATTCACTGTGCACCTATAAGGGAGCAATGAGTGAGAAGAATTTAATCCAGGCATAAAAGCAGAGTAAGATCATGGTCGGAGAGACATACTCCTCTCTCCCAGGCTGCCTTGCTACTAGGGGGCCATGTGACTAGTCTCTGCCTGAAGACTATGAAATAAGTTCTAAGGGTCATTTCCCGGCAGAATCAAAGCCACTGTGCTGTCTCTCTCAGCCACTTTCTTGGGAGAGCACAAGTGTGGGGTGGGAAAGAGAAGCCCAACATGTACGTGACTTTATGTGAGAAAGAAGTGAACTTTTATTGCTTTTAGTCCCTGAGACTTCAGAGTTCATATGCTAACAGAGTGCTGCCTGGGCTAGTCAGATTCTTTCGTTCTCTGGTACTTACTTTGAAATATTCTGTGAGATGACTCTGGAAACAAAGAAACAACCCTGCTTTCATGGAGTATGAAATCCTAATTGGGAGAATAGGCAGGCGGGCACTCCATGTCAAGTTGATACAGTCCAGGCCACAAAACTGACAAACAAGTATTGATACTCTTCAAACAGAATCAGCCTTAGCCTACCATAAAAGTTTTTGCCTGTGAGGTGAAACACAGGCCAATGGGCACCCAGGTAAAACCCAAAAGATGCATGTGCATTGGACAGGAGGCACAAATTGAGTGGCCAGGCAATCTTGAGTTGTCATGTCAACTTCTAGCTTTGTCACATTAAATATTTAAAAGCACAAAGAAAAACAGAACAGTATAATAAATCTTTATTCACTTACCGTACAGATTTACAATTCTCTTCACAGTGTGTTTATGTCTATTCTACTTTTTTTCTTTCCCTGTAGTATTTTTTTAAATTATGTAATATCTATGCCAACAGTGAACTTACTGAGCAAGAACTCAGAAAAACAATTCCATTCTCAATAGCTCAGCAAAAAAATTAAATACCTAGGAATATACCTAACCAAGGATGTGAAGGACCTATATAAAGAAAACTACATTACACTGAAGAAAGAACTTATAGGAGACACTAGAAAATGGAAAGGCATCCTCTGCTCTTGGATAGGCAAAATAAATATAGTTAAAATGACTATGCTACCTAAACTGATATATAGATTCAATGCAATTCCTATCAAAATACCTACAAGTTTCTTCAAAAAACTTGAAACAACAATTCTTAAATTCATATGGAACCAAACGAGACCAAGAATAGCCAAAGCAATCCTGAGCAACAAGACCAAAGCAGGAGGCATTACAGCTCCAGACATCAGGCTATACTGCAAAGCCATAGTTGTAAAAACAATTTGGTACTGGCACAAAAACAGACAGGTAGACCAGTGGAACAGAATTGAAGATGCAGAGACAAACCCAAATACCCTCAATTACGTAATCTGTGACAAAGGGGCCAAATGCATACAATGGGAAAAGGACAGCCTGTTCAACAAATGGTGCTGGGAAAACTGGACATCCACATGCAGAAGAATGAATCTAGCCACACACCTGTCACCATGCACCAAAATCAAATCAAAGTGGATCAAAGATCTAGGCATTAAAAATGAAACACTAAACCTTCTAGAAGACAAAGCAGGCAAATTTCTAAAAGACATAGGGGTAGGCAAAGACTTTCTTGACAAGACACCAAGAGCAAAAGAAATTATCCCCATTATCAACAAATGGGATCTTGTCAAATTAAAAAGTTTCTGCACAGCAAAGGAAACTATCAACATTGTAAAATGAGAACCAACAGAGTGGGAAAAAATATTCCCCACTAACATCTCAGATAAGAAGCTCATAACTAGAATATACAGGGAACTGAAGAAAAGTAAGCCTACCAAAATCAAGGATCCTATTGAAAAGTGGGCAAATGAAATGAGGCAGTTCACTCAGGAAGAAGTACAGGGGGCCAATAGATATATGAAAAGATGTTCTACATCTCTAGCCATAAGAGAGATGCAAATCAAAACAACGCTAAGATCCCATCTCACTCGAGAGAGAATGGCTTATATCAACAAGTCAAATAGCAATCAGTGCTGGTGAGGCTGTGGGGAGAAAGGAACCCTCCTGCACTGCTGGTGGGAATGTAAATTCGTACAACCACTTTGGAAAGCAGTAGGGAGAGCTCTCAAAATACTAGAAATAGATTTCCCCTTAGGTCCAGCAACACCCCTCCTGGGAATATATCCAAAAGAGGCCAAAGTAACACATAACAGAGATATATGTATACCCATGTTCACAGCAGCACAACTAACAATAGCTAGAATATGGAAGTCACCAAAATACCCATCAACAGACCAGTGGATACACAAACTGTGATATTTATACACAATGGAATACTATGCATCAATTAAGTCCAACAGCGTGGAGGCTTTTACAGGCAAATGGAAGAAACTTGAGAACATCATACTTAGTGAAGTGATTCAGAAGCAGAAGGTGAAACATCTAATGGTCTCTCTGATATGAGAGTCCCAGATCACAACTCCTATGGAACTTAAAACGAAAAACAAAGTGAAACAGGGGGCGTATGGTGGGGGAGAAGGGAGGGACAGGAGGTCAGGGGGAGGGACAAAAAGAGAGTGGGAAAGCCCTTGTCACTTTGACAAGATACATATGTGCATTAAATGCTCAACTCAGTTGTAAACCTTAAATTTTGCACGTATACATATCAATAAAATGGGGGGGGGGAATTATGTAATAATTGGTCTATAGCCAGTGTCCCAGACTAGGTAGATAGCATCTATTTCTCTTACCCTTTTACAGTTAATTTAGTCAAATGAGAATTCAAACAAATTTTAAACATTCAGTCTTGTAGATATGTCCTTAAAGTCTGGTTACAGCTCTAATAGTTTACTCATATATATTTTTAAGTTCCATTTATACATATTAATTTTATAAGCACAAAGGAATGCATTTTTAAGACCTCATCTACTCTGATCTCACATAAAGGCCAAAGAAATCTTGTAAATATCAACTGAAATATCAAAAGCCCCCAAATCATGTTAAGTTCGCAAAGACCAGACAGTAAAATGTGTGGTCAGATTGCATGCAACAAACACACATGACTCGTGGTCTGCAAGGGCGGTCAGATCTGACACCAGAATGGGCACTTCAGAAAACGCCTTCACCCAGAGGAGAGGCTGCATAGGACATGTGTTCATCCCGTTTCCCTCCAGGATATACATACGTAGGTGCCATCCTGATCCTGGAACTTTGAAGAGAATTGTATTCCGATTGAGATACAGTGGGAGTGGCCCATGACTCTGTTCTTACTGCTTGTGTCTCACCAGGAAGAAGTGGCTTTCGTGAGGCAAGAAAAAACAAAGGTATCTAGCTCCTTATTGAGGAAAGGAATGATGGCCGCTTGAGTTTATGCCCGTGCCTTTTGCTGAAAGTGCCCTACTGTCTACTGTGAGCAAATGTGATCAAAGGTCTAACCCTGTCAGGTTGGTTCGCAGCCAATGTCAGATGATTAGCATCTATTTGCAGAATTGCAAGTAGAATGCTGAATTGGTGAGGGCTTTGGAACCGGAGAGAAAGGGACAGAAAAACGAAGGGGAGGGACAAACAGGGATGGAGACAGAGGGTAAGAGTAAGGAAGTACTCATCCATCCTCTGTGTATCTATCCATCCTCACAAGTAAGAGGGGAACAAAGCCCGAGGAAGAGCGAGCAAGCAAGCACGACACAGTGGCGCAGAGCAGAGACGGGCGCCATCTTCTCAAGTCTGACGGTTTTCTGGAGAACGCCATTCCCGAAATAAGCCACTCCAAAAGCGGCTCACGTGTAAGCCGCAACCGCGGGGAGGGTTTTGCCCCAGCACACTTCCCGGCCAGCTTGCTGGCTGTCCGTGCCGGGCTCTCGGGACGAGTGAACAGCCAGCCTTTGTTCTGTTTTCCTGCTGTGGGGGAAACGGACTGGAGCAACCAACGCACAGTGTATCAGATGTGGGTTATTGGTTTTGAAGAGGACCCAAATCCCAAAAGCCCAGCCAAAGAGAAAGCAGAAAGGGCAGAGGAGAAAACAGAAGGCTGCACTAGGTGATGCGCCAATTAAACAGGCTTATTTGGAATGACTTCGCTTGGCAATACGATCAGGGCATGTGACTGATCAAAAGCAGTTGGGACCCTAACCCGTCAGTCACAGAAGATGCTTAAGGCTGGTTCCTTTGAATGCTGCTTTAGTAGTGGTCTCCTACAATACATCTTAAGGACCATTTATACTGTGTTCACTGTGCATTCAACTGTGGCCACTTCAAAGGTTTAGCCAAGGATTTTATGGCCATGGTAAAGGGTTCTTATTGATTTAAATTACAAGCTTGGCTCCCGTCAGCTCCACTTGAGGGCAAAAGTGCAATAAAATATCCCACAGCACAAGAGACAGACATATCGCATTGAAAATCTTCAGAGATTCTTTTCACCATAATCACCCTCAATAATATTTATTTACAAGGACAAGGTTATCAGAGAGATCTGTCTACAATCTTTATGCTTGGGAGTTTGTCTTGGTTTGAGTATTTGCTTTTTTAAAAGACCTAGTTCTGACCATAGTCAAAAAAATAATAATAATAAAACCAAAAGGTCGTAAGTGCGTACTGCGTCCTTGGGCTTAGAGATGCCCACCTCTCCCTGGCTCCTGACAGAATAGCTTGTTCCAAGAATAATGACAGTGACGCACCGACCATCACAGCTGAGAGATTATGGTTTTTCAGTTCTCTGATCATTTGCATATCCCGCAGTCTGGACTCAGATGAATGAGAGGTGTCAGGACGCGAATGACAAGCCTATCAAGGCGACGGAAGGCTGTCCTGGGTAAACTGTCGGGGAGACAAACTTCACTCTGGAGACAGACAAGAAACATGCTTTCTATTGGAAGACTGCAAAATTGAGAGGGACTCAGAAGCCGTCCATACACAACTCGGCTTCTGCTACTCACTGACCCCTGTGATGATCCACACAAAAGCAGCTGCTTCACACCAAGAAAAACGCAGAACGCCGAAGCAGGGTACTCTGGTCTGCTTCATTCCGGTTCCTTTGTAATAATTTGCCTGAAACACACTGAAGACAGAGCTAACCCCTGGACATACACCGAAAATAGCAAATGACTATTATGTATCTGACATTTGAAATAACATGTTTCTGGAGGGTTGGCATTACAAGAGTCATTTCACTTCAAAATGTTATTCCTAATGTAATTTTTTAAAATTCATAAGAGGCACTTGCTAGAATTCAGTGTAGCACTAAAGTCACTCAAAAGACAGGGGTCAAATTCATTTCATTTCTTTTATGTTTTCTTCTCTCTGCTAGATGAAATAAATGATTAAGCCTAGAACACTTGGCAGCTCGGCGAATGTGCTTTGTGGCACCATTACAAGATCGATTTTCTCAATACAGGAGTCTTTCTAGGGTGCACATTGCCTAGCTGACATCTGTCGCCGTTGTCATGGCAGCGCCCTCTCCAGCATAGTGAGAGGTCAGGCCTGACAGGGAAGGCCTCGCCAGCTCTACCCCAGTCACTTCAAGGTTAACAGCCAATGGACCAAAGAAATAGGCAATTATAGTACAGTCAATTCCGGTTAAGGAAATATCTGAGAAGTAAATATGTTTGATAAGTGGATGGAAATGAAACAGCCAATGCGATTGATGCAACCCCATAATATCAATACCAGTTTATGGTGCCGTTTGGTCGCTCTCTGTAAAATTTCCATTCTCAAAGAAAGCTAACCAGAGAGTGAATAAGCAAAACTTCATTATGCTGCCTTAGCTTCTGTACGAGAGAGACGGAATTCCCACAGACGGCTAGACAAACAGAAAGGCAGAGCTTCTCCAAGGAAAAAGGGCAAAGAGAAGTCCCCTGGGTGGCCAGCCTCTGTGGGTTTAGTCTCCTGATTTTCCCAGTGGCACGTGTGCCCATCGAAGAGTCTAGGTATTTCTAAGGAAACTGACTTCAATCTCATGTATTTCATTGCTATCTCATATTGACTGACTGAACTTGTTATCAGTACAAAAATCCTTCCTACAATTTCACAACCCTGAAACACATCAAATTATTCCAAAAAACTTTAAATCACCAAAATGTTAGAACAAATAATTCTCAAGATATGCATTTCCACTAAAGCATAACCTTGGACAGGCAGAAAAAAGGTATTATTTTAATAGGCATTCATTTGATAGAATTAGAAAAAATGGCAGGTGGAACTAAAATGTAAAGATTTTCAATTACAAGTTGCGTAGCCCAGGATTTCAAGCCCTGACAGCAACCGCAGGTAGTGCTGCCTGAAATTCATTACAGTACCTACATTCATATTACACACTCCTGATTAAATCTTGTAGTTACTATAAAGAAATCCCCGAATTTCATCAGACTCCTGAATAGTAACAATGACTTTCTTTAGCTGTGAGACTTTGTTACAAACAAAGAAGAATAGGATATTAAGAGTATGTTTATTTAATACATATTATATATTATGTATACAATGTATGGAAAATTAAAGATATGTATACATGTTATGCATACATAAACTCACATATATACACACATTCATGTAATAACTGTGGTCACTCATCTTGGAGTTATGAAAACGTTCTGAGCTGCAGTCAGTGTAGACTGTAACGACTGCTGAGGTCTGTGGTCCATCCTTGGTCACATCAAGGATGGAAACTCTGAACCTTGGCCAAGCTACAATTTACAGAATTGTTTCCCTGAGCCTCACTTATAAGCTGAGGCCATCTATATCTGCATGTGCTGCATGAGCACAAGTTGGTTGAGACCAAAACTGACCGGCTAACATTATTCCCTTCAACTCAATAGTCTCCTAAAAACCAGTGGATTCACTGGAAGATTGAGCAGTGTTTCAGAAGGGTTATGTGTGGGATCAAGAAAGAGTAGTCCAGACAATTGGAAAAATAGATGGGCAGTCAATTATATGCAGGCCAGGTAGAAAGTAGGGCTGGAGTGGAATGCCAGAAGTGCAAGAAAAAAGGGTTATTATCTCTATGGATATTTTGTCTCTGCCCTGCTATTCTTACTCTCTTTACTTCTCTCTTCCAACCAGTTTCCTCTGTTTTCAACATAGCCTAACGCAGCAGGCCCTTTCAGATCTAACACTGTCGGCATCTTGCTCGAGTTCTCAATATCCCCGTTCCAAGCTTCCACAGAATCTGACCAGCTCAGCCCTGATTAGGAATTGGTTTTCCCAAGGTCTGATGCCCTCTTAGGTTTAATCAGCTGGGGTAGAGGTAATAGTGAATAAAGAATCATGAGCAAGGTCATGCAGTTTAAATGTGACTCCCCAGGTCCACCTTCCACAAGGGCTAAACGCACACTAAAAACATGTGTCTTCTACAGGACCAAATATAACGCGTGAATTAAAATCTCCCACATACTCCAAAAATGCGTAGAAAAGAAAGAATTGTTAAAATAAAATGACACTGAAATGGTTGTTCAACAATATAATCATAAATGTATGTGATTTACAGTATTTGCAGAGTCAAATCTATTGGTAAAATGACAATCTCTGTGAAACAAAAGAAATAACTAAACAAAAAACTGTATAAACTCCTTTTTCTTAAGTACAGAAGGAACGTGCACACAGGAAAAAAAAAAAAAAAGCCATGCCCTTCGCAGTGGACTTTTCCCAGCCTTATATCCTGTGCCCAGCGGCACCCTGTGTTTGCACTGCAACTAAATTAGCTGCTTCCTGTTCCCTGTTCAAACCCCACCCTTTCCTTTCCCTGCCCCTCCCTCGTGCAGTGCTGCTGCTCCATGGGCTCTTTGAACCATGCTGCTATGTAATGTAACAAACACATGGAGGCTTCCAAAGAATAACCAGGAAGGAATGAATGGCCTCTGGAAGTAGGGTATTTTCTCAAGCAGATAGCTTAAATGGGCACTGCGTGTCATTTGTTAAGAGAAAGCATTCAGGCCTGTCCTTGAGGGCCAGTTCAGATGCCAGCTCGCTCATAAAGCCTTCCCTTGACTACCCAGATGAAAAATCAATAATCCTTCCTCTGAGGAAGCATTTATTATCTCTGTCACTGTTTCCAAGATGTGAGAACTTGAGGATCCTTGGTATGACAGGCCCACAGATCCCCATCTGAAAACCAGAGCGTGAGAAGTTAGGCCCTGGCACTTGAGGAGACATGAAGCCACAAACTCAGCATCAGCAGTCACACAGCCTTCTAAGGTATTAGTCTGACCTCCAGATGGCCCTGCATATTCCTCTACTAATATTTAGGTGATCATCAAAATAAAGGCACAAATCATCACCATCATTAAAACTCAATTGTTCAGAACCTGTGTCGTCAGGCATGCCCGAGGGTTCTCATGCCACAGGGGCCCACGTAAAATTAACCAGATGCATCTCCACCATTCCACTTGGGATTTCACTATGTAACTCTGGATTCTAAAAAACTGAATACCTTCTACAAGTTGCTAAGTTACGCATCTTCAGATTGCCCTTGATCAAATCCTTAAATTCCAAGCTTGTTTTGGTCAGTGACAAATTTTTGGCTTGTTCGCCTGTAAACTTCATCAAAACACTCTTCCTGGTCTGGTACAAACTGGATGACACACATTCTGAGCAGGAATGTCTGTCATTCGCTAAAACAAGAGTGAAGGCAACTGCTTGCATGCATACATGTAGTGAAAAAAAAAAAAACACAGTAATGATGCCATCTGGGAATCTTTCATTATCAACTCTTGTCAAAACTGAGAATTACAACGGCAGAGTTTTTTATTCTTTGTCTTAATTATTCTTCTCTCAGTGATCTTTACAGACTTGTGCATGGGCTATTTTTTGTTTTCCTTTATTCAATATATAAGGTACTGAGAACATTTACCAGGCATCTGAAAATACAATTATCTCATAGCTTAATGGAAGAGGCAGATGCGTAAATCCACAATGCAATGAAATAAGTCATACAAACAGGGTTCCTATTAAGGGAAATAAAAAAGAAAAATAACCATGGAACTTAAAACAAAAAACGAAGTGAAACAGGGGGGTCGGGTAGGGGAGGAGGGTGGGACAGGGGGGTAGGAGGAGGGACGAAAGGAGAGTGGGAAAGCCCTTGTCACCTTGACAAGATACATATGTGCATAAAAGGCTCAACTCCATTGTAAACCTTAAATTTTGCAGATATACATATCAATAAAATGGGGGAAATGAAAAAGAGAAATAACCTTAGCAACCACTCAAATATTGCAGGAGAACATCACAGAAAAATCTCTTTTAAGTTTATTGTATTAGTTATATAATGCTGCATAACAAGTTACCCAAAAATACAGCTGCTTAAAACAAACTTTTCTTGCAATCGCTGCAGGCCAAGACCTCTAGGGCTAGCTCCAATGCTGGGGAGGTTGTTATCAGATGACTCGCGGGGCTGCTGGAAGTCAGTCCACAGAGTATGAGCATGCTCATGAGACGTCACCTGGCTTTCCCCGAGATTCATAAGCTGAGACACACACGTGGGGTAGGGGAGCGTAGTAACTCTCACATCCTTATCTTGGGTATTCTGTCACATCATTTGCTGGTATTTTACTCACTAAAATTTATAGAATGAGCCTATCCTTGAAAGAGTGACAATCAAATCTCATCTTTAGAAAGGAGAACTATAAAAAAAAAAAAAAGCTTGTGGGCATATTTTCAAATCACCACAAATACCGAAGAATGAGCAGGAGCTCTCTGCAGATGTCAAAAGAGCTGCGCAGGCAGGAGGGAGAGCAGGCAAGGGGCGGAAGCCAGGAGTGGCTCACCGCAGGTTGCCACACTTTTCATTCCACAAAAACGTTACAAGCAATCCTGGGATGCGAAACAACTGAAAGTAGTTCTGCCATGGCAGAAGCAAGGTGAAGGAGGAATTGCCCACCCTCAGGTGGTCTTAACAAGACCTCAAGGGATCCTAAAACTCCATAGTCTGAAAACCTCAGCTGTACGCTGCAAAACATATTCTGTCAGGCTTTGCCTTACCAGGTAACAAATTGCGCTCTCTTCTTATTAATGGGCTGTAGGCAAGTAAAAATTAGACAAATTCTCATTTAGAAGAAGTTAGGGATCTTATACAACATAAAAAAAGATCTCAACTCAAGCAATGGGTTATTTTCCAAGAGTTCATTTATAAGAGGATTCTCTAGAACTCTGTGTATCTGTTAGCAATGACCACTAAGATGCCAGGTAACAAGTCATCCCGTAACACAGGGACATGAAACACCTACTATTCGCCTTCCTATATTGGCACATGGACTGGAAATCAATCTTTCAGGTGGAACTCCGCTCCACACCTCTTCTTCAAGATGCAAGTCAGCATTCGGGTTGGTAGCTTCCCATGGAAAGCTTGGCACATGGGAAAACAAGAAACGCAAAGGGGTTCAAGACAGAAAGCAAAGATCTACGGTCAAGGTGGGCACGCTTTTGCCTACATGTAATTGGCCAAAGCAATTTTCACAGAGAAGCTCCAAGTCAAGGGGTAGGAACTATCCTCCACATAGATGAGGCAAACACAGGGAGTAAAGGCTTGGCACTAATGGCTCAATGGCTACCATTTAATGTATTGTCAACACCAAGAAAATGTAGGCTGTAGATGAGTACATTAGTTCATCAAAACTAGTGTGATGCAAAGAGGAGTAACCACAGCAGTCCAGAGTAGGGCAGCTCGGTGAGGCTGGCACACACAGCCTTCTGAAGTAACGTACATGACTTAGGTAGGTCAAGTTCATCTTCCCAGAACGTATTCTCTTCCTTTCTCTTCTCATATGCGGTGCACCTGCATGGCTGCCCTAACTCTCCACCTCTACGCCTCATTCAGAACTCTGAGTCCTTCAACAGAGACCTTCCTAGGTGGCTGCCAAAAGGAAAACCACCTGATTAAACTAATTCATACTCACATGTAAATGAACTGTTACTCTTTAACATTCCCTAAGACTTTTGTCTTTTGAAGGGGGCTAGCTCTTAGCTCACACAACTCTCTCAGGTGGTGTTTAGATAGCAAATATGTTGATAAAAGTTTGTGCTGAACTATTTTCAGAAAAGAGAAATGTGTCCCAGGTTGGTGTGCCTGTTACTCTCATTGTGTGAGGCAATGTCCCTCATACACACGGAGCCAGATGCATTGAAATTATTACCCTCCATTCCATTATTTTCTTCTCTCTGTGGTTTTGTCAGGAATTGAATTCACTAGGAGAAGATAAATGTCTGAGTTATGTTTTACATCTCATTACAGGACAAATTTGGTCTACTATTTTGGAATTTAGTTCATAGATGAAATATTTTTAAAACTTTCTTCTTTTTCTTTCAACATTAAAAATGACATATTGTAAAATGAAACAGGCCTACTTCGGTTTAGGAAGAGTTTAATGATTTGGTCCTTATATTGGGTTTCATGTGAACATATTCCTATCTTATAAAAACAAATTAGTATCTTGAGAACATTGCTATTAATCATATATTATAATGTATTTACTTTGAAGAAAGATCATAAAAGAAAGATCCAAGTATTAAATTTTAGCAGGAGGATGACTCTGAGTTCAAGGCCAGCCTAGGCTCCACAGTGAGTTCAGGACCACCCTGGACTACAGAGCAAAACCTTGTCTCAAAAAATATTTTTTTTAGTAACACCACACCACTTTTTGTGTCTTGATTAAATGTATGCCTATAGAAAGTGTTCTGAGCAGTGTCCAGCTCACTATAACCCTTGTGGGTTTGCTGTCCCTGTCATTGGTGTCCTCATCTGTAAACTCCTGTTAGCCATGCACTATTTCTTTGCTCATAATTCAGACATCTGAGAGCATTTGAATCAGTTCATCATTGATTCTGATTCCTGAGCCACTGATTGAACATTACTGTTGGCAGTGTAGCTTGGACTAACATTTTGGCGAGATCTAACAGAGCTGAAGATGCCTCTTTCCTGTGAGTTAGCAAATACGATAGAGAAGCCCTTAGAGCTGTGCATAAGAGACGTTAGCATGATAATATTCTGGCAATGTGGTTTGTAACAAAAACAACCAAATTGTGAAAAAATAAAAATAAGATAGACAGGTGGACATCATCAAGAGAATGGGTAAGTTTTAGAGTATCCATTAAACAGAATAACAAACAAATAGGGGTGGAAATGGATAAAGTTGGTTACCAGTTTCAACTTTAATCTCACAAACAACATTGAGTAGGAATAACCAAGTCTTGGAAGAATATGTGAGTGTAATTCCACTTTCATAATGGCTCAAATACGTACAAAGCTTATGCTTTAAAAATAAGTAACAGAATGACATGCACAAAATTATGGTCATGGTTACCTTCAGGAGTAAAAGGAATATTATTGAAGTCTTGGGAAGTGTACTAATGTATATCTTCATCTGGGCTAGTAGATGCATAAACATTGTGTTGCAAAGTTTTACATCTCCCATACGTTATGAATTTGCACTGTAAGATTTTATGCAAAAATACCTCAGTAAAGAAAAAATTTTAACGAGACCACATCCTTGCCCACAGTCCAGTCCCATTTCAGGTGGTCCTTTGCACCCCGGTTTCTCATTGCCAGCATGCTGGGGCACTATTCTCACTTATTTCTCTTCAGGGATGCGCAGTAGTGTTAGAATGTGGGGTGTTCTGCCTCTACTGGCATTTGTGTTTGTTTTCTACATGTAAGTGTGCAATGTCATGACAAAGTCACCTCTTCTCACTAACGCTCCTGGTACTACCTTCCACCTCATGTGGCAGGAAGTGGGTTCGGCTTCCCTGCTTTGCACAGAGTTGGCAATCTTGTCCTTGTTTTCACTCAGAGCATCACACAGCCTGCTGCCCTCAGCCGGCTTCTCTTCCGCTTCGCCTCCAGGGTTCCCTCTTCGGATACATGTGCCTCTGTAAACCATCCACTAGTCCTTCTGGAAAGCAAGAGCTATAGATCTTCAATTTAGAAAGCAGTGAGAGCATGGCACCTCTGGGATTAAGACCCAACTCTCCTGATTCCAGGTTCCTCAACGAAACATCCTCTAAATGGGATTTAAATCCATATGTGGTATTCATTATACACCAACACGCAGACCAGAGGTGTGGAGAGGGAAGTGAGCAGCTGAAAGCTCCCTCTCAGCGCCCACAGGCCATCAAGGGGGCTGGTCCTCCGGGAAGGCCAGGACCACCCAGCCCTGCCCCCTCCCCTGCAGCCACCCATGCTTCTTTTCATTATTTATTTCCAAGACTTGGGGGTGGAAGGGGAGAGACAGCAAGAGAAGGAAGTGATTTTTCTTCTTAATAGGTCAGCTCCTCTTGCTCAGGGTAGAATCAATGCGAGTGGCATTGAACTCACTCCCTAATATCCCTTTCCCTCCAAACTGCTTCCTCCGATTGTAAATAATTCAGACAAAATAAAATAATCATGTGCTGGTAATTACCACTGCGCCCCCCCCCACATGAATCCCACAGTGCCGCCCTCTTTGTGGGGGGAGGGGAAGGAAGGGACAGATGGACAGTTAGGTCCAGAGGCCCTAACGGTGCCTGCACTGATGGCCAGTTGAGGCTGGGCTACACGTGGCACGTGAAGATGGAGGCAGGTGGGCTGTTGTGCCGTCATTCCTGGTGAAAATCACAGCAAAAGGAGCCTCTGAGCTTCCATGGGAATGGCTGGGCCGTGGCCAGGGACTTTAAGCAACACACAGTTTTAAAAGTGGTCTAAACCAAGTGAGTCCTCCTTCTCATTCTAACTTCCACATCGCTGTCTTTGCACCTGGGCATAAAGCTCACCTCTTCTTCCTTGAGTTTCCATTCAGTGGGGTTATGTCTTCACCCAAATGCCTTGCTCACCTGGGCAGACCTCACTAACAGGAATCTTCAGGAAAGAAACAAACAACTTCTTTGCTTCAGAACATCGACAAAGTACTTTCAGATGTGGCACAAGGTACAATATAGGAATGAAATTCTCAATTCTGCAGAAGGAAGTGGGGGCAAATCACCAAATAAAGGAGAGAAATCGGGCTAGAAACAAAACTGGTGGTGGGTGTGCAGGAGAGGAGGAGGGCTGTGTGGTGAAAGGCGTCTCATTCAGATAACAGTAAGTCACCGGCAAATCTCTGCTTAATAATGGTTCTTTGCAAAAAGATTCTCTGCAGGCTCATCATCTTCATGGAAAATTAAAGAAGCTGTAGACAATAATTTTGAAAACAGCATGGACAGAGCTGTTACAGTCCCATTTGTGATTGATATCTGGCACATGGCCTTTAAATAAGACACTGGAAAAAGACTGAACTCGTGCAGACAGAAACCTGGGTCCTCTCCTTGCTCTCCCCAGGTCTCAGAAGCAGGTGAGAGAGGCCATGAGAGTCAGAGGCAGAGGCCAGCGGTTCCAGGCTGCCCCAGCCACGTGGGTGGGAGATGCCATCTGCTGCCTGGCTCTTTCCATGCTTGGAGTCAGTGGGGACAGGGGTGATAGGCTCTAAAATCTGGTGTGTCTGGTACGATAGCCACTAGCTACATGTGGCTATTTACACTTAAATTATTTAAAATTAGATTAAATCTAAAATCCACATCCTCTGTGTTACTGGCCACGTTTCGAGTGTTCGGTAGCCACCTGTGGCTAGTGGCTATCACACTGGACAGGCAGACCCATTTCATTTCCTTCCTAAGTAAACAGGGCCCGGCCTGAGGGTTTTACCACTACACGGCTCTGTTTCTAGAATGACTCCATAAGTAGCTAATGGTGGTTCTGGGAGGTAGAGATGACCCAAATGGTCCCCTTATTGGTGACACAGAAAGAGGGCAGTGTAACACCAGGTATCCTTGAAGGGATCTCAGAAGGGATCTCTCGGGATGGGCCTGGGTCAGTCGTAAAGGTGATGGGCTTCAAGAGAGAAATGGTTCCAACTTTATAAGTACCACAATTAAATAGCACAAGTATAAGTCACTGAAAAAAATCAGCATTTTTACCTTAGAAGTAGTGTGGAATATGGAATATTAGCTTATTAAATTTAGCATTATCACCATTAAGTGGAAAGCAGGCACACCCCTGATTCTCATATTTTGAGTAAGAGCAGAAATTTCAAGAGATTTCTTCAAGCATTCAGAAGGCTACATATTGGTGCTAAATGGCATTCATTCTTTTTAAGGGACGCTGGCAGGACTAGTGTTCACCTTGATTTTTCCATCGCAGGATCTGAGACATTTCTTTGATTATCTCTTCATTCATTTACCCTTCACTCCTCTGTCCCTCTACACAGCGTGGCTGCTGTACGTGGGTGCAATGCTGCAGCAGCACTTCCCCAAGTGCTAAGTTGGCTAAGACGCTTGTGCCATTGTCTTCCTCTTCCTTTCCCCAACAGCACTCACAGGGCGCATGGCTTTGTGCCCAGCACTCGGCTACAGTCTGCTAAGCTATCTTTGAAGGTTTGCCCATCTTGAGGGAGAAAGATACAAATGTGGTTTCTGTAACGAAGGCGGGACACGAAGACGACCACCAGAGAAACAAGAAAGTTCTTGTAAGCTTAGCATTGTAAGAGCCGGGCACAGCTGGAGGGCAGGACCGCTTCGCACAGAGGTGGGCTTTGAGCTGAAGCTTAAATGGGAAAGTCCTGGAAGTATGCGTCAAGCCAGGAAGACAGCACAGAGTTAGACTGGGCTTAGAGAACCCCAGGTTCCCCATTTGGCTGGACAGTACGTTGAGTAAAGATAATGGTGGGAGAAAATGCCAGAAAAGCAAGTCACAGAGCATGAGAGGGGAAGGGCCAGGAATTCACACTCCAACTCCACCTGAGGCAACGGTGGGATGAGGACTCTGGCATCCCCCAGTACCAGAGAAGGGTGGTCACTGCATCCATCCCTACATATACTTATGAGCTTTCTGTCTAGTACACCCACTCCATGATGGGTGCTGCCTGTTATGGGAAGTAATTATGTCATCAGTTATAATGCCAGGCTGCCCGACACCAAGAACTGCTCACATTCCAACTTCCTTTCCTTTCCTTAAATGTTCACCTGATGGTTCAGTTCATCTTCAGAGTGACAGTTCTCTCACAAAGGCTGTACAATCACCCCTGAGAAGTGAAGGAAAGGACTCCTCCCCAACAAGCAGAGATTTGTAGTGTGGGTGCCGGAAAGGGGCCTGGACTTGAAGCCACATGACGATTTAAGACTGGCTCTGTCATGTAGCCATAGGAGACACTGGGCAAGGTACGTGCGTACCATGAACAACAATTTCTCACCTTTCTATACAAATGGAGGGAGACAATGACGTCTGTTCCCACTGAGATACAGGACACTGGGAAAACAGAAACTGTCGTTACATTTGGATAACAGTGTGGGACAGCTAGTACTGATGCACCATCCGACAAATATCTGTCCAAGATAGCTTTTTCTTTGTGAGTAATGCCCTTTTCCTCCTCGAGTTACCAATTATCTTTCAGATATAAGGCCAGCCTTTCTTTAGCAATACTTACATGCACCTTGAGATGATTTCTGTGGCTCTGTTTTGATTCCTTCCTATCTTTTGTTTATTTCACCTAGAAGGGAGCAAAGGGTCTGTTGTGTTATTTAAATTTTGAAATTTATCATGAATTTCTTAAGAACCTGCTGTGTGCTTAAAATCATATTCCTGAGCTGGGGATATAACTCATTGGTGGAATACCCACCTATAAAGGCCCTGGGCTTAACCCCCAGCCCTGTAAAAATAAAATCAA
Source organism: Ctenodactylus gundi (assembly GCA_004027205.1). Classification (NCBI taxonomy): domain Eukaryota; kingdom Metazoa; phylum Chordata; class Mammalia; order Rodentia; family Ctenodactylidae; genus Ctenodactylus; species Ctenodactylus gundi. Next base: position 243,921 of record PVKB01000854.1, on the reverse strand, counting down.
AACATATTCTTGACTAAGAAGTATCCAGTAGTACTGAGCATGGACACTAACCGAGAGGATTTTATAATCTAGATAATTCAGATAATTTATGTTATTGCATTATGTGTGTAGTTAGAAAAACAAAATAAAAGGATAATGGTCAAATTGCAGTTACGTACGCTCAAGAGACTAGAAGGAAGCAAACTCACAAAGGCAGGAGCTCTAGGAAAGGGTTTACACGGTAGAAACTGTTTGGGTGGGCCCGGGTGGCTAAGAAGGGTTAGAATGGAGAGGGGATGAAGGAGCATGAGATAATAATCATGAGCAGCACGTGACCACAGTCAAGGAGAACAGTGGCCAGGTCAAGGGTAGAGAAAAGTTTGCAGAGCAGATGGAAATTGGTTTGGGTCTGATTATGAAAGACTCAAAGTTTAACTTACTCAACAAATGCCATTTGATAACCTAAACTATTTGAAGTTCTTTATACCTCACTGCAGGGGGTAAAGGACTAGTAAGACAACTCTCTGTTTTCCAAGACCTCAATTTCCTGAGAGGGCTGAAAATATCAATATTTGCATCAGCTGATTTGGGGGAGCTGAGGAACCTGCTGGAGAAAAACAACCAAACAAGTCAGAAAACTTGAACTGTGTTTTTGTAACAGCTGGTCAGAAGTTGCAGTCATGTCTCGAGAGAGAAGGCATCAGAAGCAGGGTTGGGAAGAGGAAGGAAGACCTAGCAAGAAAGAACTCACCACCCAGTGTGGTGCTAATGAAAATGGTTCAGGTAAGCAGGGCAGGCACTTCCAGGTTTGCACTTAAGCCAAGGAAGATGGCCCAGAAAGCAGGCCAAGAAGAGACAGTAAAGTTCACAAGCATCATGGTAGATTAGATGTGTTATCAAAACCGTACTTTATCAGCCAGGCGTGCCTGCATGCCCAACACTTGGAAGGCCAAGGCAGAAGGAAGGAGGTCAGTCTGAGAAACTTAGCAAGACCCTATATGGGAGAAAAGATACAAGAAAGAAATAGTTTATCCCTACAACCTCCATAGAAAGAGGGTGTTTTCCCACCTCTTGGCTGTGAATTGGTCTAGTAAATTGCTGTGACTAATAAGATATGCAGATGAGACACAGCTAAGACTTCAGATGTGATTATTCAGCAGGTTTGTACTCCTGCCTTGCTTCTGTCCCCGGGGCTTCTGCATCCCGAATGTATCTCAGCGCCCTGGTCCGACACAGGGCAAACCCAGGCCTGCAAGTTGAGGCAGAACCATTAGTAGCCGCGTGCACATCCATGAACATAACAGCAAAACACAATCCACTCAAACTGAGAGTGCAAGTGACACAGAATGTGAAATCAACACAAGCCGGGATTGTTCCTGCCTGTCTTAGCAAGTGTACCTATCCAGAGGAGCTGAGGTCCACGACAAGAGGCTGGGAGGAAGCACCCCACATGCGTGAAGAATGCTTGTGTCTGCTGAAATGCATTGTTTATTTTAGCTTTAGCGAAATAAAGTGCAATTGTGAATACAAGCTAAAACTGGCCCAGACTCAAGATAGATTTTACAGGAAAATCTTTTGGAGCTCACACAATTTCTCTTCTTTCCTTTTTTTTAAACTTTTAATGTTGCAACACCTTTAGATTTAACAGGAAAATTGTAAAAATAAACAGACAGTTCCTGTGTTCCCTTCCTCTCGTTTCCCCAATTCTAATAATCTGTATAATTATATTATCAAAACCAGAAAGTGCCACGTTGATACACACTTGTATCCCACTCTGAAGGGCTATTGCAAGAAGATTGCAAATTCAAGCCCAGCTTGGATAATTTAGCAAATGACCAGGATCCTAACTCAAAAAAATAAAAAGAATGGAGATATAGCTCAACAAGAAGACTCAACCTCCAGTGTAACTAAATAAGAAACTTAATTAGTACCATACTACTAACTACACTTTAGATTTTATTTGCATTCAACAAATTTTTTTACTGCATGTCTTTTATCTGTTCTAGGACCTGATCCAGAATCTCACATTATTTTGTCTCTTCACTGTCTTCCTATCTGCAGCAATTCCTTAGTTTTCCTTAGAGCTTATGACCTTGACTCTTTTTTAAAGAGGACTGGTCAGTTATTCTGTAGAATGGGTATGTCCGATGGTTTTTCATGATTATGGTAAGAGCATGCATTTTCAGTAGGAATACCACAGAAATGACAATGTGCCCTGTGGGGGGACTGGAGGACACCACACCATCTTGTTATTGGTGGTTGCATGATTAAGGAAGTATCTGCTGAGTTTCACCATTGTAATGCTGGAGGGTTTTCTCTGTAATTGACGTATCTTGGGAAGATATATAGATTCAAATGCCATGTTTCTCCTGCAGGCTTGGCTGGCTGGTTTTAACCCCCATCAGCAGCCCTTGCCTGCAACAATCACTCCCCTGGTGTTTGCCTGAGAGTGGCTCACACACCTGAAATGAGAGGGTGCTACTAATGAACCATCCCTTCACTTCCCACCCCTAACCTAGCCAATAATGAGATTTAAACTAAGTGTACACAAGGCTAAGAAAGGTCCCGTTCCAGAAACTGAGGAGCCTCAGCCACGATTCCCTGGCTGCTTTGCAGGGCTGACTGAACAGCACTTGACAGATCTTGCTTAGAAGGCGAGAAGGGGGCAGGTGGGAGCACTACCAACTTCCAACCCAATCAAGGTGAGTAAGGCCATGCCATGACAGGAAGCCACCGGCCTCGTGACATGACCAGGGACTCAATGTATTCAGCCAGCTACCTTGGTTTCCATTTGTAATAAAAGTCACAAAGAAACAAGCTCCTGAGCTACCCCAGGAGCAGGACCCTAGCCAACATCCTCATTTTCAATAACTCTTCCCCTTTATCTCACTCTGCCTGATGCCCAATCAGCTGATTGCTATTTACTTTGGACCAACAGCTAATCTGTTAATGATTGATTTTTAAATTTTTACAGTCATTTGTCTCTGGCAGGACCCAAGACTGCAACAGGCAATCCTCTCCTACCTGATGAATTGGCTTTTTCTTTGCGGAAGGGGGAAAAGAAAAGTGAAGAAAAAGATTTATGTCAAAAGTCTTCTCGGTTGCATTCTGCTGACACACAACTGACATTCAGTGAGAAATTTCAACGCAAAAAAAAAATGGTAACTCTTCTTGTGAAATTCATCTGCCTTTGAAATTGTCAGCAAATAACATAAGTGGACATTTTGCTAATGATGCCATGGGGTAAAGACCATCTTCTATACAAAGTAAATTGTGATTGTACTATAAATTTAAAGAGCCTAAAATTCTTAATTAACAAAATTGATGCTCATTGCGCGGCTGAAATGGGAGATCTAAACTAAAGCCATTATGATCCTTTAAAACATCCTAAATTGCACACCAGATGACGGATGCATTTTTTGTAGGACATATGCAGAAAAGTGAATTTTGCCTCCATTTGAAAAAGAACGAAGACTGGGAGCTGGCGATGGCTTTTACTCGGCATCACACAGCAGTGCTCTGCGACTTAATCACTGCTTCTAAACATGGAACCGTGGGCAACTACAGGAGGGAGGACCGCGCCGCGCACGGGAGTGCAGGACGCATTTATAAACGCCACGTCTTCTCCAAGTTAAGCTTTCCTCCGAGGTGCCATCTCTAATTTTGTAAATACGAATGACCCCCACGGCTAGCATTCCCATCAAATATTTATTAATACGCACCCCAAGACCTCTCATCTCAAATGGAATTAAACGCATCCTAGTGTCTCCACAGAGGAGACTGGTTTAAAATCTGAATGCAAAGAAAAGGTGCGGGGAAAGTGGGGTTCGGGTGTCTGGAAGTGGTGGCCGGTCTTCCTGGAGGGCCGGTGTCATAAATCCACCAAGGAGACAGTTTACGGAGCCTCTTTAAGGAAACGTTGAGCCGTCTGACGAATAAAAGCCCTAATCTTATTAATATTTTAGATCCTGCGAGACGCGGAGGCTCCATCCGCTGTCAGCAGTACCTGAGGAGGAATCAGGCAGCAGGGAAGGAAACCGTGGCCTCCCGAATGGCCCGCTGACCTTCTCCAGAGTCAGATGCCGTGTGACAGCGACTGCCTATCTCAGCAGACACGCGGGGGGCGGGAGCAAGTGTTAAATATAACCAGGTAGACAGTGATGAATTGACACACCGAAAAATCGAACGCTTCAGTAATCAGCCTAAGGACCTGATATCAACAACATTTTTCAGTTTTGTCCAAATTCATCGGAAGGTGTGCTTTACCAAACTCACTCCGCATCGGGAAGACCCTTCATCTTTAAGCTGCTTTTCTGATTGGATTCGGTGGCTTCGGGGGGCTCTGTGCACAGGAAGCAGACAGACTGTTTGCTTGTTGAGAGGACACAGACGGGGATGGGCACAAATATAAATGGATTTTATTTCCTCATTAATTAAAAAAGATTAAATATCTATCAAAATGGTTACTTAGGAAGAATTATTAAAGCCACGGTATATGAAAATGCATCAGGTATTGTGTGACAACAGCAGAGTAAACCTGAAATGCTGAAATATTGCCCACTATTCAGCAGTAAGAAGCTTCCCTAGCTATAATTCTAATTACAGAACTCTAATTAATGTCTACGTGGCTTCAGATAACTTCATTAAATCTTTGGAATATTTGTATTATCCCAAGACAATCTCTATCCATTAGAATAAAGAAATCCTTTGGAATCAGTTTTTTTTTAACGCTACTGGTATACTTTTCTCTTTATGAGACACAAATGTCAGAAAATTTACTTTAAGGTTTCATTCATCTACATAGCTGCATTCTACAATCATTTTTCCTCCAAAACACTTCTTTTTTCCCTGCTAGAGATGCAGCGCGGCTGTCAGCTGGGATCACTCCCTCCTCTGAGGCTTACATAAAAACTGGCTCAAGGCTCCATCCCACATCCTGTGGGAAGGCCAGTGTCCCATGCCGATGTCTGAGAACCTCCAAGAGCCCGGGTTCTCAGGGCCACACCCCTCCCACCATGGCTTGTGGTGGCTAAATGCTAGACCCCACTTCTCTCATCAACTAGGGCTGCCTCGTGTGAACCTAGATTCTGAATGTGACTCCTCTTTTAGTTGATTTCTGTCAAAACACTACTCAGACAAAGTATTCGTGGGAAGCAACCTCTCCACGTATGTGAGTCTCATTGGTTCCCATCCTCTGCCGCCATCTTGCTTTCTCTATTGCATGGTCCTGTTCCCTCTTCTCTCTCCTCTGCCCTCTACACACCCAAATTCCTATAGCTTTCTTCTACACATCAGTTTTTTATCTCTTGAGCTAGCTCCAGACTGCTCAGCCTGTCTCGTGAGAGCCTTATCTTCATAGCTAAATGCTTCCATTAAGATGGCAGACAGTTTCCCCCCTGAAAGAAATTCCTAGCTAACTCTTAGAATAACAGCATCTTCCTCCAGGTTGACCATATATTATATGAAAATCTGACTCAAATGTTCAGGAAAAAGCAACACAAAGGACTACAAATTTTGTGATAAGCACCATAAGAAAACATGGAAGGTCTGTAACAGGACTAGAAAAATCAGAATTTGGGGCCTTGTAACTTGGAGGTAGGGCTTCTGCTTTCAAATTCACTCTGGAAAGCATCAATAAAATGATTGATTCATAAAACAGCCAGAGAGACATGTTGAAATCATAACAAGTCTCCACTGCAGTATCTTCCTAAGGCGCAAAGTTCTGGCTCTTCCCAAAATGTGCTGTGGGGGAACCCCATTAATGGTGGTGTATGTATGACTGATTTTCCATTGCAGACTAAGCCAGAACCTAAGATGAGGCAATGCCCTACAGCCTGGAAGAGTAGGGAAAACTAGGAACTGACAAGAAGCCAATTGCTTTCCTTTTGCTGTTTGAAGATAGGAGAGAAAACATCTCTCTAAAGGTACCCAAAAGCCCCAGACTGCTCAGAGGTACATGGAAATAATGCACTTGTAAATCACACACCCATGTCAGATCAACATGCCTGTAAACTCCAAAGGGCTGAGGCAGGAGGATCTCAAGTTTGAGCCTGGCCTGAGGATCTTAGCAAATAGTGTCTCATAATAAAATTTTAGAAGGGAGTTGGGGATGGAAGCTAAAGATGTAGAGCAACGTGAAAGCCCTAGGTTCAGTCCAATTCCCAGTACTGAATAAATATATAACATATATGAATATACATTACATTTTTATATAATACATATTATTTTTTTCATTGCCAATCTCAAGTATATCCTAAACTTTATTAGGGTAATTTGTGCAGAAGAAAGTTATTTTAAAATATCTAAGGGGCTGGTGGAATAGCTCAGTGGTTAAAGTGCTTGCCTAGCAAGCTGAAGGCCCTGAGTTCAACTCCCCAGCACCATATAAGCTGGGCATGGTGGTGCACATCTGTAATCCCAGCACTTGAAGAGGCTGAGGCAGGAGAATTGGCATGAGCTCATGGCCAGACTGGGGTATGGAGCAAGACCCTATCTCAAAAATATATATTTCTAGAGAGATGATTATTCAAATTGTTTATTCTTGCAGCAAAAAATGAAGTAATCATTATTCTTAAACAAATGACAAAAAAAAGTCAACTAGATTTAAGCCTAAAATTTTTTTTTCATCACAACTCAAAATGCTAGAAAGGTGTATTCAAAACTTCCCAATTTAACTCAATGGGAAGCAAAAAAATGCCTAGAAGTATACATTGGAATAAAATCCTCACAAACTTCTTGAGAAGTAATTGAGGAGTTAATAAATATCAGATGTAATTAAAATGCTGCAACTGATCAAGCACTTACCCAAGTTACTGCGGCTGGTCTGTCAAAGAAAGACACATGGGATGAATTTGCCCACGCACTGAGGAAAATCCTGCATCCAGAGGACCCAGACAGTGACTTGCCACAAACCTAATCATAACTGGTCAAAAACTGTCCTTTGAGTCAGGATATTTCTAATTCAATCTATCAGTACTGAATTCACATATTTAAAATGTGATAATAAATAGCAAACTCTTTTATAATTATTACCGCAAGCCAGGCATTATTCTATGAGCCACATATGAAGTATGAACTCCTCACAATGACACTATAGGCAAGCACTCTTGTTATCCCACTTTACAGATGGTGAAATAGGCATAGAAAAATAGCATCATGTACTCCAGGTCTCTCCAAGGAAGCAGCCACACAGGAGCTAAACACAGGCTGTCTGCCTGTCTACTCAGGCTGCACACTCAGCTTCCAGCCATGCAGAGCCTCTGCTACACCATACACTACTACCCCGGCACCCTTACCCAAGCCTCAACAGCTTCACAGGAGCAGCGCCACAGCCAAGGCACACTTCCTGTGATCTGAACACCATCTTAAGTACCCCAAATCTGGGGGTTCAAGAAAACCTCACAAATACAAATAACTGCAAGGTGGGTAAAGCCTGAATTAGGTAATTATGAAATATTTTAGATGCCCTGATTTGGGTAATTCCGAAATGCGTATAGCATCTTCAACCACAGGTTATTAAGTGTGTCGGTTACAGGTTCCAAGGGCTTGCTTAAATAAATAGATAAACATTATTTGCATATGCTATTTCATATGCCAGATTATTAAAAATTAATTTAACACATTCTCTGTATTCCTACTTGGACTGTTTCTTTTGCAAGCCCTTTCTCCCTGGAAAATACCAGAGTTAACACTATCTTAGCTAAATAAACTAGAGTGTGCTCTGAATTAATGAAGGATGTCTTAATGAGATTATACTGCAATGATTATGGTGGGTCTAAGTTGCTACCTTAACCCATGAAATATTACAATACTGCAAAATACATCTCCCGCTGACACCTTGCCTTTAAGCATCCCCTTTGACACAGCCAGTTGGCAACTCTATACACACTTATGCCCAAATCAAGTAGCTGGAGAGGTCGCATTCTCTCCAACTGCCTTGAAGTACAATTTCCTCCTCACTTATTCTCCCAGTCTTTTATTTGCATGTAACATAAATGCATCCTTTTTTATATACCTGCTTAATTAATGTTGGCTTAATCATTCCTCTTTTCCCCTGATAATCCAAGAAGCAGGTGTACCTGACACTCTTAACTACCCTTTCATCTTCTTTTTTGACAAAGGCCAGAATCTGTCTGGGTTTCTACCCTCCCACCCGTGACTCAGGGTTGATCCCAGGGAGGGCCACTTTGTGATTGCTTTAGATATGGTCAAGTGAGCAAACATCAGCAGAGGGTTTCTGGGTCCGGTTCTTTCACTTCTGATGAGATATAAAACACACAACAGAGCATCTCTCTGCTTTTACTGAACGTTACTGAGTCTCGGTGTGGTTCCTGGAACTGCAGCAGCCATTTATAACTGTAAAGCTAGCTATTGAGGGCAGAAAGATGACGTGGGGCCTGTGGGGACCAGGGATGATGGCAGTGAGCCATCAGCTTCATCAACCACAGAAACTGCTTTCAAACTTCTAGTTGTATGAAATAATAAATGCCCTTCTTGGCCTAGAAAGTTGAGTTTTCTGTTGCTGAAAGTATCTTAAGGATATGGCTAGAAATGTTATTGTATATTTCACTTTCATTTATTCAAAATATATTAAATAAGTATTTATAATCACCATGACAATGAATAAGCAAATCTCTGTCTTTATGTAGCCTAAAACCTAGTGGGGAATTCATCTTGTACACTTAGCTGTATATACCTGGTGTGCTATGAAGCAGGGCGAGAAGATGCCCTTGGCTGGAAGAAGGCGGGCATCAGAATGTTTTCCAAAGGCTGTGGCATTTAATCATCACAACCACATGGTGATGTTATTAGAGTTTCCATTTTACACAAGAGGGTGTTGTGACTCAAACATCACAAGCAGTAGAGCCGGGATGAGAGCCCAGATCTGACACCAGCCTTGATACTCTCTTAGCCCTCGTGACCCATCAGGCCAGCAGGGTTGGAAGTGGGTCATAGTAGTGGGGAACTGAACGCTGATGAGATTTTGGTCAGGGTTATCACCATCATCCCCTACCTCATCTCAGGCTACTGTGTGCCTCAAGAGGACTGTCTGCAGGACAAGGCGGTAAAACAAGGACGATCCCAATGGATGAACATCTGGAAACTCTGAGACAAGCACTGAGAACTTTTGATGAGCTGGTGGCAGAGCAGAGCTGAGCGCTCGTCAGGGTCTGTGATTTCCTGGCCTTTCAGCTCTGATCCAGGCTGCCTTGAAAGGGACAGAGTCCTAACATCCACAGAAGGCAAAGTCACGTTACTCCTGGACCTGAAGAAGAAGGACCATGTCACTCAAGAGCTGCATGTTTTGCACCACAGCAAACAAAGGGATTCCTGTGTGAACTTTTGCTTGCATGCTGTTTGGTGGCATAGTGAGGGTGGCTTCCATTTATTGTGCTCTTGATACACACCAGGCAGAGCACTAAGTTATTTCTCTGCAGGATCGTACTGTAAAGTTAGTCCTGGCAGGTCCCAGCAGCTCAGGCGGCATGAGTGGTCGCGGCCAGCTTCGCCAGGTTATGGCCCACAGCACACACCTGGGCACCTCAGGCACTGCCACGATGTCCAAGAGGAGGAGGAGGCAAAGAAGGAGGCCAAGAGGAGACCAGCCAGGTTGTCAGCTAAACCTGCTCCTGCTGAAGTGGAAATGAAGTCAAAAAAGGCAATGGGAAAGGACATATCTTCGGGCAAAAAAGTTCAAGCAGAAGGGAAAAGAGCAAAGGGAAACAGGTGCAAGTGGCAACTAAAAGACCAAAGACGACGACCCTGCAGAGACGAGAGACTGAAACGAGAGAAAGAGGCCAAGGCAGGTGAATCATATGCCATGTCCCAGTGGGCCTGCCTGCCTTCTCGTACAGCTGTTATGTAAACGAGGTTAGTTTTATATGCTACAACACTAAGCTTACTGTATTAGTTACTTTTTCATTGCTGTGACTCAATACTCGACATGCACAACTTATGGGAGGAAAGATTTATTTAGCTCCATTTCAGAAGGTCACAGTCCATTCATGAGTGGCTGGCAATGGTGGAAGCACATGGCAGAGGCAGAGGTGGAGGCAGCTTCTCATGGCATTGAAAACAGGAAGGCAAGAAGGAAGGGAGGAAGTAGCTTATACTTTTTCAGGTCCTATCCTCATGAACCACCCCTTCCAGGTCAAGCCTCAGTGTTCCACCCCTTACAGATTTAACCCCCTAGTCCACCACATACCAGTAATCTATAATCTACCACACTCCTGTAGTCTACCACATGCCCATAATACACCCTCCAAACCAGGTGCCCGTCTCCTAACATGGTTCCATAGATAATTCTTAACATTTAAATACATGAGTCCTGGGGTGGGGCAGAATATTCCAGATCCAAACCACAATACATACTAAATGGCTATGTGGAGTCACCGTCATGTATATCCTGGATATTACATTTTCAGTTACTTCTATACTCGTGGTGTCTTTAATACAATTGTTTCCTTGATTGATTTAGTACAAATCTTATTCCTTGATTGTTGTCCTGCCACAGTTGTGTACTCTGTAACACTTCTGGTCATGGTAGTCATTTTCCTAATTGTTGACGTTCTGTGAGTGATGAAACAATTGAATATATAGTATATGACATATGAATATATGGTATATAATTGTGAATTGATGGGATTTAAGTAACATTTGATCAGCATCTGAAGATCCTCTTAAAATTTGCCTCCAATTTTTAAGTTGGAAAGTCACTGGAATAACTGAAAAAGTACATGTGTTAAGAATTTTGTACAAAGTAAAATGTCTGCACTGACCCTCAACACACCCAATAAAATCTTGATGATGGAAAATAAAATTTTAAAAATTTAGTTCTATTTCTGTTTTTACAGATACAGAAACCAAGACATGGAGAGTTCTAAAAATTTGTCAAAGGTCGCAGAACAACTAAGGGGTAGAGTTGGGGTTTGTGACCATTGAAGAGATTATGACAACTTGAGGGAATCAGGAACCACACCTGGATTAGGGTTTGGGAACCATGTCTAGATTGAATTGAGAACCAGCCTGGATTAGAGCATGAGTGATTTGTGGGCCAGCAAATGAGAGAAGAGCACCCACTCCTAACTCTCCAGATATTGGAGAGTTAACTGGATCTCCAAGGGTATAAAAGGAAGGAAGAGGGAAGATTGCTACAGCTTCTTCCTCTGGGAAAGCTCTCACCTTCGCAACTGTCTATGAACACCAACTTGCTACACCCCACAGATCTTTGGCACACATTTGCTCCAGTCTCGACTTGCGCCTGTCTGTCCATTGCAGCTCTCCAGTCACTGATCTGCAGGCTCCAGTCTCCACTATTGTTCTTCAAACAACCAAAATCTGCAGCAGATTCTCACCTCACCAGCTGTCCTGCAGTCCCAGGTGGGAGATTTACTTCATGGCTGAGCAGCCGTCCTAGACTATCTCTATCCTCGGATTTGTAAATCTTCCTAATAGATCCTTTTTGCTATAAAATGTGTAAATTCTGCCTTTTGAAAGAAGTCAAACTATTACAGGGTCCTAGCTGTTTCCCAACTCCTGTCCTCCATTGCCCCCTTACCAGGACTTTTGGAGCTTCAAGGCCCCTGCACTTGCACTCTCCTTCTGATCCAGGACATGCTTCTCGGCCTGTCCAAGGTGAAGAAGAACCAACACGCTTGCTTATGTGTCTGTTTTTTCCAGTTTACGTGGAATGATACAGGGTCCTAATGTCACAGAGTCCCACCACAGAGAACGTATACCTGAGCTGCTCTGTATCCAACAAAACCAACCTCCATCACTCCTTAGACCATACAGCAGGGTCCAATCAGTATGATGGTTTCCAAATCTCCTCTGTTTCTGGATTTGTCTTTTTGTGGACCAGCTGCATGCAGAGGACCACTGGCCAGACTGCAGTGCATAGCACTGATCCCTGATCCCACTTAATATGCAGCTGTCTCATTCTGAAGAGGGAAGAAGGACCACTTAGCAATGAGTATTTGTGTGAATAGATATAGGCATATCTCCAAGAAAGAAAGCACAACATACAAATACCTAAATAAAAAAGAAACAAAAGAAAGAAAGGCACATATTGAATGATTGTTTGAGGACTTAAAACTATCTTCCTTTTTTATTTTTTATGTTTATTTTATGTTTATTTTTTATGTTTTTTCAGTACTAAGGATTAAATCCAGGGTCTTTACACTGAACTTCCTCCTCAGCCCTTCGGATTTTTTTTTTTTTTTTTTTTTTTTTTTTTTTTTTTTTTTTTTTTTTTTTTTTTTTTTTTTTTTTTTTTTTTTTTTTTTTTTTTTTTTTTTTTTTTTTTTTTTACCTTTGAGACAAATTCTTGCTAAGCCAGAGTTGCCCAGGTTGGGTTTGAACTGACAGCTTTCATGACTCAGCCTCCCAGAGTGCTAGAATTATAGGCATGTGCCAGCTCCATATTATAAATCCATAAGATACAAATGTCCAAGATTATAAGAACAAAATCACAATAGTAACAATGAATAATAATGTGTAGTGAAGGTGTTCATTGAAATAGCATTATGTACAGACAGCAAAGGACTTATTACTAAAGTTAGGCCTCCAAAATAAAATACCATAGGTCAGCTGCAACAACAGACATTTATTTTCTCTGGAGGCCACAGTTGCAGGTCAAGGTCCTGCAGGAGTGTTTTCTGACAAGATGTAGACAGCCACATTCTCCAGCATCCTCGCTTGGCAGTGTGGGAGTAAGCTCTCCAGCATCACTTCCGGTAGAGACAATAATTGCATCCATTAGAGGCATCGCTCCTCTGGCTTCATTTAACCTTACTCACATCCATAAAGGCCCTGTCTCCAAATACAGTGACACTACAGGCTAAAGCATCAATGTATGGATTTGGGGAAATATAATTCAGTCCCTAATGGAGTGATAGTTATCAAAGACTTTTTAATGGAGGAAAATACCGATGTTATACTATTTAATAAAAACAAACAAGTATACAAAATTATGTGTCCTCATGTAATCTTACCTCTAACACAGCAAAATCTATTGTTAAGAAAAGACTACATAAAAACCCTACTGTTTTAGTTATGAGTTTTGGTACACTATTTAGCTAGCAGCTTGCATTGACCTTTTTCCCTAGTATATTCATTATCTCCTTTACTTATTCTTTAAAAGGCTGTTATAAATTCTTACTGAAGTGTGAATGACAATAATCTTTATTGTATTCAGGGAAATACTTGCATTCTACTGGGAGACATAGATAGCTCTCAATAATTCATTATCAAAGTATTGTTGTTAGCTACCCAACAGTACTTTAAAATCAGGCATCAGGGAGGTTTTTTAGAGTCATTCTCCCCAATTTGGTCCTAGCTGTTCACTTTCCAAGAGTCCTCACCATACCTTCTATCCATGAGACTGAGGATACCCATGTACACCTCCTTCACCCACCTAGAAGCAGTATATATAGAATCTTTAAATTATTAAGGGTTTAAAACTCACTATTCTTCCAAAAGATTTTGAAAACACTGGAGAAAATTAAAACAATTTGATTAAAAAATAGAAGAGAAGCTGTTCACAATAGCCAAAAGATAAGTATAAACACATCACTAGAGCAGAGCAATGAAGAGTTTAGCTTAGTTTCCCTCCCAGGACACAGCATTATTTTTCATCAATAAAAAATTTGCTGACTGGTTGCAGCCCCTAGCCCTTCCCACGGTAGGTGTTCAAAATGAGCAAATTTAATCAAAGTGCGCCAACTTCAAGGTTTAGCTATCTATCGCTCCCTCAGGAAACTTGAGGAAATCGATAGACAAATTACAAAGTATTTTGGAAGTTCCAAAGCAATAGTTTATTCCGATCATCATTTTATTTTTTCCACTAAGCCATTTAAAGCGGCTCAGGCCTGAAGCACATTATGTGTTATCGCTTTATAATGTATTTAGAACTCGACAGGCTCTCCTTCCCCTCACCTCCCCATCAGATGCTCCTCACAGGTCAAATCTGGTGTCAAGCAAATTAAAGCATTATTTTATTATACGAAGTAATTGTTTCTGTATTAAAAGGCCATTATGCTGAATCGGTTATGTTGGTGATTATGCCATTAAGAACGTGGGGCTGAATTCCTATGTTTGTGAAAGTCTTCTTTAAGCTCTCCTACATGTGGCAAATCATTCTTAACTGGGTACTCCGAATGGTCTGGGTACCTCAGATGTATTTTTCTAAGCCATTAACACACTGGAGCCCCTCCCCCAATTCCCCAGTGAATCACTAATTAACAGGGTATGAAGAAAGAACCAGGCTTCACATTGTGATGTGAGAGAGGCTAACCTTTCAGCAAAGATGGTGCTCAGAACCAGCCAGTCACTGGATGAGAGCTCTTAAATGTGCTATCACAGGACCTGGGGAGGAGTGAGGTTGTTAGAACAGTGTCTTCTGTAAGAACTCATTTTTTTTTCAATCTGCTGTATATGAATCCTTCTTTGAAAGCTTCAAGGAATCTCAACATTGTTAAGGAATCTTAAAACAAACTCATTAGCTTCATCTGTAAGCCGCTCTGGTAGATGATAGCCAGGTAGGCCCAAGGATCAGCAATTTTGTGCTTACAAATTCTTGCCAGGTTTCCTTTTTTACACATAAAGGAAAGGAGCTTAGAGAAAAGAACCTATCTAAACCATCATGGCATCTTGAAAACTATCACCGTATCAAAGACCCGGTTGAGTTTGTCTCTAAAAGCTCCACGCTTATATTTTATGCTGGAGGTAACTTGCTCTGTGCATATCCAAGAACTGACTGGTTAATTATAAACAAACAAACAATAACAACAACAATCACAAAAAAACCTCTGTAAAATTCCCAGAAATAAATTTTAGAAGGAAACAGGCAAGCCAGGACCGGTGGAGCAGGCCTACTATCCCTGTACTCTGGGAGATCATACAAGAGGGTCACAAGTTCAAGTTCAGCCTGAGCAATCACATCTAGCAACTTAGCAAGACCTTATATAAAACCAAATTAATAATAAATAATTTAAAAAGACTAGCTATATAGCTCAGTGGGTGTGATGCTCAGTACAAAAAAAAAAAGAAAAGAGACAAAATCTATTTGGGATACACACACACTCCCCCACAAGAACTCTAAAATCATATCTGTTGTTCATGTAAGAAGATTCAGAATTGTGACAAGTTCTCTCCAGACTAGTCTATAAATTTATTTAAATGTTAACTGTATAAATTATACAATTCTAAGGAAAATCCCAACAGACTATGTTTTAAACTTCAAAAAATGATTTTAAATTTCATCTGGAAGAGTAAACACTTAAGAAAATTCTAAAACAAATAGAAATGAGATACTAAAATGTGTAATGCTACCTCAAAAATAGACAGACTGATGAGATGACCATGGTAGGCTCCAGAATGCATAGACATTCAGTACAGTCAAAGGAGCATTTATATCAGTGGGACTAAGATAAATTATTCAAGAAATGGTCTTGAAAAAGCTAGCTAGCCACTTGGAAAAAATAAATAGAGATGGATCCCAGCCTCATTCTTTATATGGAGTTAAATTCCAATGGGATCAACAATTTAAATGCAAAAATTGGAACAGTAAAAGTAATAGGAGAAAAACAGATGAAGATTTTTTATTACCCAGGGAAAAATGACAGCCTTTCTTATCATGAGTCAAAGGCCAGGAATGAAAAGAGAAAAACTTAATAAATTTTACTCCATTAAAAAAAACTAAAACCCTGTTAAGAAAAAAAAAAGGCAAACAATAATCTGAGGAAATAATTTACAACAAATATGATTTCTAAAGAGTTACTATCACAAATCTTAAAAAGGGTATATAAGATACTTTCTTCTCTATATGACAACTTTTTTATTCTTTTTCAATAAACAT
This sequence comes from Ctenodactylus gundi, assembly GCA_004027205.1. Classification (NCBI taxonomy): domain Eukaryota; kingdom Metazoa; phylum Chordata; class Mammalia; order Rodentia; family Ctenodactylidae; genus Ctenodactylus; species Ctenodactylus gundi. The sequence continues at coordinate 228,086 of PVKB01000854.1, read as the reverse complement.
ATAGTATTTTTCTACTGAGGAAAAACAATAAAGATATTTGTATTTTTAAAAGAAATATTTGTTTAACTAGACATACGTCCTCCAGCATGTAATTCTCAACATTTGAAGGAGTCACCAATAGCTTCAGATCACAGAATTTCACCCCTAAACACAGGGCTTCTTAAAATTGGATGTGCTTAAAAATCACCCACAGACATAAAATTGTTGCTCTTTGAGGAGAAGAACTTGCCTTTCAAATATAACAAGCATCTTGATGTCAAGTCTGCTAACCTCACGTTGAGAGCTACTGCAGTATGACATCCAGTCACAGCACATTTCAACCTTCAAAGAAGTACATTGGGAGACTATATCTGAATTTACCAGGAGACACAGACATGCCTGGTGCTTTTTAAAACAGTTACACAAACCTCTGAAAAATTGCTTTCTCTATCTTATAGCTTTCATCCCCTCGAGATCTGATGTTAAAAAGACATTTCCAAATAAAATGTATCTAGATTTTGTCATCAAGATCTCTTACATTTTGTGTCAGGAAAGTCATTCTAGAGCTTGACACTGAATTCCATAGATCTGCAGTGTGAAGTTCTCCTCGGCCAAGTTACTCTTAGAGAAACCCAAACTTCTCTGGGAAGTTTAAATTTCATTTACCAAAAACGCCACATGTTTTCTAACATGAAAATCATAATTATTTCTCAGAATTTTCCTGGTTCACTTTAACAATCTGATTATTTCACCAATTCAGATTAACCTTGGCAAGTTTCTATTACACTCTTCCATCTCAGTGTCCACCTCCACATCAGGAGCATCACAGGCTTTAACTGTTGAGACATCAGTACAGTTCATTAGGTACACATTTCTTAAAGGTATACTATTAAATTAGAAATTTAAGCTTTTGAGTTAATTGACATCATGTCTAGATTCAACTGTAGTTTACTGTGAAAGACCTCTTAATACATTGGGTTTTAAAGGCTATTAAAGACTTAAGAATTTACCACTTTTTAATTTTCTCTCTTTTTTTTAACTTTTAGTGGCAAGTAACTAGATTCTACCACCTATACACTTAGGCTTACAATCATTTCCCTTTTCATTTCATACTTAAGTATTATTTAGTACACTTGTAACATTTTATTGCTTACTTAACACTAGGTCCTTTCGTTTTTCAGTCACCTGATCAATCTTTATTGAACACCTGGCTATGATCCAGTTACTTTGCTACATCACAGGCACATAAATATTTTTAGAACACTAACTCTGGGCAATATAATTTTCTTCTTTCCAAAGCTTCTCCAGAAGACCAAATTCTACAATCACAACATTAACCTCCAGAAGCACCATCCACACAACTACTAATTAGCCCCAATAGTCTTATTAAAGCATAAAATATTAGGATAATATCTTACCAACTGAGGATGAATAACCTACATTACTTTCATCTGGTTCTTTATAGCCCTAGACACTTGGGTCTGTCTTTGCTGAATTAGAAATTCCTAAGTTTCCCAACACTGATACTTTGCCCATACTGTTTGAGGAATATCCTCTTTCACAAAGATAAAAAACAATTGTTAATCTAGGAGTGAATGGTTGTTGAAAGACTCTGACATCTGAGGAAAAAAAAATTCAGGTATCAAAAATTCTAACAATGATTTTGTCTCTTTTGCTCAAGAAAATGAAGGACTTATTTAAAATCCATGCTGAATTCCAGGTGAATTTTATGCAACTCCTCCAATATTTAGACTCAGACTTAACTTTGCATTAGTTTTCCCATCTCTGAAACACAGTACCTGATACCCCCAACTTAAAGAAGGAAAGACTGAATTTGGCTTCCAGTGTCAGGGGATTCAGTCTGTGGTAAGCTGGCTCCAAGACAGAAGCATTATGGTGGAAAGACATGGAAGGGCAAAGATGCTAAGTTTATGGCGGCCTGAAAGGGGAGCATGGAAATAGCGCTTCCAAGAAGAGGAAGAGAACAGCTATATTATCCAAGTTCAGGTATATGGGATAAACCCAGATACATCTGGGGGTGCGTTCTACTAATCTCCCGAGTGGCTCCCAAACCAGTCAAGTTACATAATCAAATTAAACCACCATGCAGAGTTTTCCAAGTTGTATTTGATGTTATCTAGAAGGAAGTAAACACAAGCAGACTGCCCATGAAACCAAACATATACCATAGCATCTTTTATGACCATGAATTACCTGGATGATGAGGAAGTTTGGTGAAATCATTTACTTACTGAAGAATGTCTTAGCAATACTATTGGTCTTTGGAGTCCTGAGCCCATTTTATGAAGAAAAGCAAGAAGTCAGAAGTACTCCTCACAGAGTTAACCATCAGTCCCACATACTGACCCTGACGATTCCCAAACTCACTTCCTAAGAGACCATCCTATACATGGAATCCACAGGAAAAAACCTCCAAAGTGGATTCCTGCCTGAAGAGAATGCTGGTCTGGAGCACGGCCTGAGAATACAAATCTAATTTTCTTAGAAGTCAGAGGCAGCATAAGGTTACTGAAAATATGAAGAAAAAGAACTCCTATATTTATAACTTCTCAACAAATATTTGCTGAATGATGAATTAATGTGATCTAATTCCAATTCTTTCACGTTGAAAAGTTATTACCAAAATTCAACTGGTTTCAGTGTGATTTGTGGCTCATTCATTTTTTATCTTGATTAGCAGGACTTCCTACTTTGTAGTCTGACTCCCACACTTCAGCGCATTTGTTACAGCCCCTCACGCTGGGCTCTCCTCACTCTTCCACATCGGAATAATAATAAGTGCCACGTTGGGCTGCAGTGGGAAAACGGGTACACAATTGTGAATTGGAGCTGATTACCTTGGCAATAATGTATCAATATTTAAATGTGTGTCTCTTTGTCCCAGCATTTCAACTCCTAAAATTTTATCCTGGAAAAATACTTGTGCAAATTTGCAAATGCCAGTGTGTGAGGACTGTCACTGAAACCATGTTGAAACAGCATGCGTTTGAAATTTGTTATATCCATACCGTGGAATTTCATGCAGTTGTTGCAAAGTATGCAACAGATCTTCATGTGCTGAGACAGACATTCAATGTATCAATAAATGAAAGTGCAAGACATTGAAGAGTAATGCATGCATTCAAATTATTCATCTGTGTAACAAAACTGCAGAACATTATGCATGAAAATTACTAGGAGAATATACAAAAATAATAATAGTGGTTTGTAACAATGGATTTGTATGCATAGAAGAGACATAATGAAGGGAGAATTAATTTATTTTGTATACTTCTGCAATTGATTGAATTATTTTACTATTAAATACATTACTTTTATAATGACTTGGAAGTGTGTTTCTTCTTCTTTCACCCTTTTGTTTTACCTAGTCTAGCTCAGCCATAAGGATACTCATGTCACTTTATTTTAGCTCCTTCCCAAGCTCATGTCTCTCCCAACCTTAGTTTCCCCAAACCATGTTTTCATGTTAATGATGACCTTTTCCAGCTCTTTAGCTTATGATTAACCAGAAGAAATGGCCAGTACAGAGATCCCCCAGCTCCATTTCAGGTATTGAGTTACAAAAAGCACATGTTAAAATAAGGGAAAGAAAGAAAAAGAAAGAAAGAAAGAAAGAAAGAAAGAAAGAAAGAAAGAAAGAGAGAGAGAAAGAGACAGAAATGCTAACTCAATTGCGTCTGTCACAACATCGACAAACATTAACAATACCACAGCGCCATGATGCAGGAGGTCAAAAAGCACTGCACGCTGCCCGAGAGTCACCGCCCGACTTAACTGGGGCATTCTGGATCTGCCATGAGGAGCATGAGCACGCCAGTCTCCAGATAGCGCCATTATCCGCGGATCATTGCCACGTGAGCCCCAAACAACTCCAGCCTATCGTGTCAATGTGTACTCGGGGAGTCTTTAACGCACGGATCGTTGGCGAGCTGCGCCATCAAGGCCCTGTCGGAGCCGCGGCCGGGTGTGCAATCAGTGCACGCCCGGGAACTCCCCTGCCTGGATCATTCGCAGCGCGTCGTGTCAGTGCTCACTCCGGGAGCCTTATTCCACAGCCCGGCGTGCCACAGGAGAACGCAGGCCACAAATGCTTATGAAATAGTTGTTACAGTGCGTACACAGTATTCACTTTTCTAAACGGCCTGTCACCAAGTTTAATGTGCGACAAATAGTTCCTAAAAGACACAAAACACTCCTCGAGGCCCAACTCCACACACGGACGGATGGTCCGTGGGACTGTGGCCCAGCTGTGGGGAAGTGTGAGTTTCTTTACAGCCAACAAAGAACAGACAGTCTTGCCACACGTGGGAAGAGCCGCTCCCTGTGCTCAGGACTTCATTTTCCAATTATTTGTCTGACCATTTGATGCCGAAGATTCAACGACAGTCCTGGAGGGGAAGGTCTCCACGGGTTTTTACCCGGGGAACTGGGTGGCCTGCTGAGCCAGCCCGCTGTTCGTCTGTGGCCCTCCGGCCAGCGCTGTCCAGCAGACAGAATGTGAAACCACACACGTCACTCTACGTCCTTTTCAGTTTCTTAAAAAATTAAAAAAAAAACATGTAGCTGACCTTACAATATTTATTATCGCAGTCAGTAAATCCAAAATATTACCAACTCAATAGCCAGCTCATACTTTTAAAAGGCCCCAGAAGCGCCTGCTGGCTTCCCCCGTATGTTTCCACGCAGAGCACCTCCGGTGGCCGGCCACGGGCAAATCCAGGGCCCGGTGCGCTGGGGCGGCAGGTGCGGCCCGGGAAGCGGTCCGGGCTTCAGGCCCAGCGCCTCCTTACGGCCCCCAGCTCGGCAAGGGTGCGTCCCCCTTCCCACCTATTTCCCCACCGCGGCAGCCTTTTCTTAGCAGCCGGAGGGGACGGGTACGTTTGGGTTTTGTAACCATAAAAACGCCCGCAAAGATGCATTCAGAAGGAGCAGCGGAAAGCACTGCAGGCCCACGGGGCAGTGCGGCGTCAGGCCATCTTTCGTGGAGATGGACCCAAAGAGGAGGGGAGGGGCGGCCGCGGGAGTAGGGAGAGAGGGGGCGGCCAGGGCGCGAGGCCGGCGCATCCCGGGCGTGCGGGGTGCAGGCTCTAGACCCGCGGGAGCCCCTGCGTCCTGAGGTCGCGTCCCGCCACCCGCACAAAAGGAAGGGGAGGAGCCGAGAGAGGCCGAGACAAAGCCCCGGGTGCGCGGGGCGGGGCCGCGAGGGGGCGGGGCCGCGAGGGGCGGGGCGGGGCTGCGCGGGGTGGGGCGGGGCCAAGGAGGGGAGGGGGCCGGCGCCACGGCAGGCCGATTTGAATATCAGGCTCTGCCATGCTCGGGGCGCCGCTGACAACTTCATTACCTCCACGTATAAAAATGACTGCCGGGGAATGCAAATGGCTCGCCCGTCGCAGCGCCAGCCTCCGCTCCGCCGCGGGCAGTGGCCCTGACAACCGCGCGTCCCGAGGCGCGGACACGCCGCCTTGCTGCTCGACGGCGCGCGGCGCGGGGTGGGCGGGCGCGCTAACCCGGAGGCCTGGCTCTGTGCTCTGTCACCCAATTAATGCGAGGAACGCCAGAAGAGCAACGTGCTGGGCGGACACCGAGCGTGACCTTGAGCTGGGTGGGGTTAGACCCTGCTGGCCTGTGCAGCCTGTCCTCACCATGGTGGGCCCATTGGACCGACAGAAGCGCCCCTAACACGCACTTCCCAGGGAAGGGAGACACGCGGCTTGCCCCGGTTCCCCAAGCCACCAGGAGGATACTGCGCGCGGCAGGACCCACCTCCCAAGTCCCAGGCCTGGCTGAGTCTCTCGTGAGGAAACTGAGGCAAGCAGGCTTTACAAGAGCCTTGCTTCTGTGGCACAAAGGAGGACTCACTCTCGGCAAGAAGTCGCCTGTCTTATGACAGCCTCAGTTACCATATGCGGACCCTAGTGAACTCCTGGAGGGGAGGAGCTGGGTCATTTTCGTAACACATTAATAGGTCCCATCTTGCGAGGACATACTAAGTACAAGGCACAGCCAGATGTTTTACCGGCCTTACTTTCGTCACGACAGCCCTGTTGCCCTCCAGGAGCTGAAGTTAGCTAAGCCTTGTAAGGAACCCAGGGTAACTCCGCTAGGAACAGGTCTGCGCTGTGACCGTGCATCCCCAACCGCAGCCGTGGCTGCCTCTCCCACCGTGCCCAGGGTAAATCCTAAATAATCTAAATCTGCTATCATCATCTCCTTTCCACACTCAGGGATTGGTTTGAAAAAACAAGTGAGATCAATTAGCGCTGGTCAAGACCATGGGGTGAGGGGGGTGGGGGGGTGTCTGGAATGGCTTCCTTACCACAAGAGACCTTGAGAGCCATTCTCATGTCATGTGCTGGGGGACGGGTGATCCCCATCTGGCAAACCAAAGAGCCAAGCAACAAAGCTCCCCTTAGCAGAGACTTGAAGAGGTCAGGGCACTGAAGGTGGAAATTAGAGGTTAGAAAAGCCACATTCTAGTTCATCTTCTACTGATGATGATGAAATCATGCTAGTTTATGTTAATTTAGAAATATACTGAAGATTTCTTTTGAGAAGAATAAAGAATATAAAGGACAAAAGAAAACTCCAGAAATTCAATCCCATCACTAGCCTAGGACTCCATCTCTTCACCAAAGAGGCCTGCCCCTTGGCACTCACAGGAAAGTTCACAGTATAATAGTAATCAGTGCTGGCGAGGCTGTGGGGAGAAAGGAACCCTCCTGCACTGCTGGTGGGAATGTAAATTGCCACAACCACTCTGGAAAGCAGTATGGAGGTTTCTTAAAAGATTGGAAATAAATATCCCCTTTGATCCAGTGGTACCTCTTCTGGGAATTTTCCCAAAAGAGTTAAAAATAACACATAACAGAGATATATGTATACTCAAATTCATAGCAGCACAACTGACAATAGCTAAAATATGGAAGTCACCAAAATATCCATCAACAGACCAATGGATACACAAACTTTGGTATTTATACACAATGGAATACTATGCACCTATAAAGTCTGACAGCTTGGAGGCTTTTGTAAGCAAATGGAGGAAACTTGAGACCATCATGCTTATGAAGTGAGTCAGAAGCAGAATGTGAAATATCCAATGGTTTCTCTGATATGAGAAACCCAAATCCCAGATCACAATTATCTCACAGAACTTAAAGTGAAAAATAAAGGGAACAGGGACAGAGGGTGGGTTGTGCGAGTGGGTAGGGGGTGGATTGAAAAGAAAGCGGGGAAGGTCTTGTTACCTTGACTAGATATGTATGTGCACAAAATGCCCAAAACCAATGTAAACTTTAAATTTTGCACTTATACATATCAATAGAATGGGAAAAAATGGTAGAATCTATCACATGGTGGGGCCACAGCTAGAGCCAGAGCTGGAGCAAATGCTCCAGAGACGAAGATCCTTACAGTATGACAGAGCACAGACAAGTCTGGGAGGAAGGGCGGAACCAGCTTGACCCCTCCAGGTCAAGCCCCAAGCATACACCCGTCCAGCCAGGCCCCACCTCCCAATAGTACACAGTATCCGTAGGTGTATGAGGCTTTTGGGGGACACTCCAGATCCAAACTACAACATGCCCCTTGAAATAATTGTTTAGATTTAGGAAATTTGGGGCCTCTTTTTTTCAATATGGGATTATTTCATTCTCAGCATTCATGCTCAACTTGTTTAAATTCAAATCATGTAACTTATACATTTCTCTAAATAGGAAAAAATGAAACATGCTTCAATCCACTAATATTTTAAGCCTTTAAGCACAACTAAAAAAAATGAAACCTAACCATCACTTTCTCTCCTTCTTTTCTGTTCCTTTCTTCTTCTTTGACCAACAATTGCTCTAATCCACACTAATGAGGTAGACGGTATTAGGAATTTTCTTCACTTAACATTTCTCATTATTAATAAATTTTCCACTGACAACTATAAAGTGAACACTTTGGATTTATGCACCTAACCTAATTACATATGCCGCATGTACGCATTTCATTATTTACTTGACAGATTCATTCCTTGATATCATAAATAATTAAACAAGAATCAAATATTAACAATCAGATACATGTTAATTCTCCTCAAATCTGTAGAAACAAACTGTATTTTTATCTTCAGTTCAACAAGCACTGATTAAAATTTCTTCATTAGGCAAATTTCATAAGCAAAGTTCTTGATCTACTTTTATTTTCATTGAAAATTAAGCCTGAAACAAATTATTTCAGAATTAATTCATGGGAAATAAATGAACATAACAGCATTTCTAACAAACTATTGGATGCATAATCTTTCACAAGCACTGCTGTATATTATATGTGAAACATTAATCTGTGTGTTTGTTAGGAATCTTCAAATGTAATTTTTATTATGAGCTAGAAGCCAGCACCGTATTTGTTGTCAGTAGTGCATCTTGTGGGATGATGGTTTTAACCAAAAAATTATTTCTAACTAGCTTAAAGAATAATTTCTCAACATATGGATAATAATAAAACTCAACTTATTTAAGCTGAAAATGTACCCTGATGTCAATGTGTAGTTGTTGCTTTTCCCGTTTTACTGAGCTAGGGTTAAAATTTTTTTATTCATGTATATCAACATTTTCATTGATCAAACTATTCTCACATTTTATCAGATTTGCTTTGGTAGAGCATACCATACAATTTCATCATTTAAAAAATATTAAAGATTCATAGATAGTCACATTATTCATAATACAAGATTAATGTCAGGCTGACAGGTTTTTGTAAAGATCTGACTCTTTTTTTCCTAAGTGCACATGCCACATCTATGTGAAATGTACCTCTGATGTTGCATATCGATTACTCCCTTCCCTTCTCTCCTAATGCTAAAGGAAGAATATTAGAGAATGACTGTCAGGGTTAGTGTGTCTCTGACCTACACATGTACTATTAATAATTTATGAGCTGATTTGAAATATAGCACAAGGAAACCAACTGAGGACCACTGCTACTGCCTGGGATGACACAGACAGGGGGTTGGCAGCCTGTGCACCACATTTTTTAGTTCTGTTTATTAAAAAAATGTAGAGACAAAAGTCTTCCATGATCCAGAGTTAACTGAGTGGAAGCTGGCCCTGCTTCTTTGTTAGAAATCTCAGGTAACTTTATTTCTTTTCATCCTGTCTTTTCTATGAAGTGAGATTTTGAAATTAATCAAACAATTACTTTTAACTTTTAAAATTATTTGATCAGGTTTAATCACAGTGTCTATAAATGCAACAGAAGCTAAATTCAAATGATGTGGGTGGATAGATGGCAAAAATCATCTCTTTCTATTTCTCCAGTGCCTTCGTACCCAGAGGTTGAATGGTACGTGTCCTTCCAGACTCTTCCAATGCTCGTATGGGGGTGTGGGGGGGGAGCTCCTCACTCCTGACAGGCTGCCCTACAGTTTGTTTTATTCACTCAACAAAGTATCCAAGACATCCTCCCATCTTGCCATATCCATCTGTACCTCCTTTTGTAAACAGTAGTGTTCCATGCTATAGACGCTTACTGGCTCAATTACCTATGCCCTCACTGGTGCATTGTTAAGCTCTATGAGATTTGTTCACAATTAAAAAACAATGCCACAAGTGCCTGATATACCCGCTTATGAACTTGGTGGCCTATTTCACTGAGATAGATTCCTGGGGAATCACTAGGTCAATAATTGATTTTTAAAATCGTCTTAGCTCATTAATTGGACAAGAATAAATAAATATTCCTATTGAAGAGTTAAATAATGTAATATGTCATTAATAGATATGCTCAAAACATTTAAATGTGTTTATAAGGCAGGATACTTTTAAAACTTTAGTAGTGTGGAGTAATCCAGAAAAAGATTAAAGTTGTAGTTACATTAATTTCATGTATGAGTAGCTTTATGCAAAAGCAAACCGAAGCATCTTTAATGCTTCAGCTGTATGTCACCAAGCTACACTTCTGTAGAGATCGTTTTGAATGTCAGCGTCCAAGCAGCCAATCTTCACTCTTGTCATGCTACATGGAACTAACACTTCAACAGTGTGTTTATGGAGACTGGCAAATGCTCGACTATTGAAGGATTTTCAAAATATATTCAAAGAATTTTATGTTTGGAAATATTTCATATAGAAAATCTAATTAAAAGCAATGTGTTTGTGTTTATTTGAAACCATTACAAGCAAGTACATTTGTAAGAGTCTCTCTGCTTTTCACTTAAAATTGTTCGAAGCCTTTTACAAGCAGTATAATGGTTACCTAGCATGTCAAGTTCTATTATAGGAACAGGAATATGCTTTCAGAAAAGATGTCTTGTGGCCGATGACAGGCGCTTCCTATCTGCTAGGAGTCGTAAAAATTGGAACATTGATCATTCCTTGTAGAGCTTTTCTTTAGCAAGAAGATGAAAGGGAAACCTTGTTATACCAAATGACTTACTAGTCAAAAGTAGCCGGGACATTGAAACCTGGAAACTAGTTAATGGTTTGTAACGAGTCAGAAACAAAGATGTTCTACCGAGAAAATGACATTAAGCAGCACTGGCTACAAGAGGAAAGAGCAGCCTGTCAGAACCACGCGAGGGCCGTGGTGACAAGTAGACAATAAAACGGGATGACACCGGTCCCTCTCGATGGGGGCGTTTTCAGCAGCTTTCTCGTGGGAGTTTCCGTGCGCTTCCTTTGCGGGAAAGCTTCCCTCTAAAAATGGAAGCAGGCCCCTTGGAGGTCTTATTAAAATTCTCCTTCTGTGTTATAAAGTGTGTTGGAGAAGGCAGATGACAGTACCAAACAGTTAATTCTTCACTGTATAAAGGAAAATGGAAACAACAGTCTCACCACTCAGGTAGCTGGGCAGGTGACATATCCAGCCATATTGTACAGTAGGCATTGAGAGAGATGGAGAGAGTCAAAGGACCAGAGTGAACTGAGGGCCACAACCCCACCTAAGGTATCAGAAGGCAGGAAGGCACAAAGCAGTAGAGGACCTGATGAATATTCAGATGCAGATTAGTACCCATTATACCTGCAAATGAGTTTCAGATGCTACCTTAAGCCTTCATGGAAGATAGTTTCAAAGCAGCGTTAGGAGGAACGCTGTTTTCACTCTTAATAGACATTTTCTGTCATTGACTCTTGGCCACAAAATTGTAACGACAGCACCATATTGTACCTCTCTCATTATTTACCATAAAATACACATCATAATAGAATTAAAAGAAAGCAAATAACCGAGTGATCACCTAATGATTCTTCTGTATCTGTCATTCAAGAACTGAATTTCTGCATTATCCAGAAAATAACCCTGTTGTTGTTTATTTAACCCTGTTCTAGTGTGTAGTTCCATCATCTCGTATGTCTACTTAAAGTGTTATAACATCACTAACCTAATTCCCGATACAGTAATAGCTGTTGGGAGAGTGTTCTAAACCGGCTCTCTCTTTTTTGCTCTATTCCCAACATATTTTAAAGTACTTGACAAAATAAACATTTCATAACCTTTTCCAGCTAGAATATTTTTCTGCTGGTGTCATCTCAAACAGTGGGAGGTCTGTATTTTCCACACAGCAGTTCTACACTCAAAATTATTCCTGCTATAGATTAGCTGTCCCTTGGTGAGCTATGAAAGACAAAAAATCTTAGCCTCTTTAAGCCTGTCTTGTTTGACAGCATGCAATATTTACATGAAAGAAAAAACAAATATTTATTCTTTTCATACAAGCTGTCAGTGCAGCTGGGGTTGTTTAGCAACAGTCAGACCAACAGAGTTGGCATGTGCCCCGTGGTACATGACTAAAGGTCAACGGTAGGTGGCATTGAAGATGGTTTAGAAAGAAAAGCTAACATGCAGCCTTGCAGCAAAGGTGACCACATCATGACATATATGGTACCAGAAATCAAAACTTCCTTGTTGATTCGCTCATTTAAGAAACCATGTGCTTAATTTCTGTTGCTTGCTTGCCAAAGAATTAACTTTAAGTCTACCATAAGAAATGCTGTTTGTTACCCTAAAAAAATTCCAATTAAAATTGCTTTTCACCTCTTCTCCCCAGGGAACCATCTAATAGTTAATAGGAACATACTCTGAAGTCAGAGTGTGGCAGGTATCACTGCCGCCTCATCGAAGCCACAAAGGCACCACATGCAATTGCCCAGTGAAGTCATGCTTCTGTTTAAGAAACGGGGCATTTCCTAAATACGCAGGGGCAGCAATTTACCCAAAATGGCGAGGGAAGGAATAGTCACTTTCCCCTCTTCTCTAGAATTTGTACTTTCATTACTGTCAGTGTAGGAACAAATTTCATCCAACCTGGGCCCAGACCCACCATTTGAAAGCTACAGGAATGGAACTTGTACTGCTTCCTATGGATAGTATACCGTCTGCTGAACACACATTTAATACACAAACTCCATTTCCAAGAATAATACCTGCTGGTATTAACAAGAAAATAGCATCTTTACAAGATTCTCTGGAAAGAAACCCTGTCAGTGCCACTCAGTCTACCTTCAAAGACGAGTCCTTGTAATTACTTTCTCCTCTTCGTTGCGCTGTCTGGATAAAGCAACAAGCTCAGGAGAACCTATCCATTTTTCCCCGATACCTTCCAAAATGCACATCTGTTTTGCAGGCTGAGATCAGAAACGTCATTATCTGTGTTTGTATTAGTAATTCACTGCACAAAGAGAACAAGGGGCAGAGAAGGAGAGCAAGCACTGGCGCACACACCAGACAGACAATTGTATATATGCAAATGCTTGCAAATGTCTGCCAGCCTCTCCCTGTCTATACCCAAGCAACGTGGAATCCTATTCCTCCTGCCAGCTTCTTTGATGCCAAATATGGTTGTGATTTTGGAGGAAAATACTCAGAAAAGGTTGAACTTTCAGCCACCGAGACAAAATCTAACTCAAAATCTACAACATCAAATACTGATGCATAAATACGATCCAGGAATTTCTAGAAATACAAGAGATAATGCAACCTCAGGGCCTCAGAGAACTAAAAAATAATAAGAAGATGTTTTGTTAGGGGCGGGGGGAAGAATGGCAGCTCTGGAGCCCAGCTGACAGAACCAAAATGTTGCCTCTTGTCTTAGAGATCATCTAGCTGTGTAAAAAGCCTAGGGAAGAAGATACGTAAAACCAGAAACAGGCACGATGAAGAAAATGTCCCGGATTAAGCTCATAGACTCCAAGTTCTCACTTTCACGTAAATATGCTTGGTAGTTGAAAATGACAGCAAGCATCATCTTGAAATCAACTATTTCCAAATAACGGTGATAAAACTTTTCATAGCTTCCTTTAGTCTTGTGTATTTATTCACTGAAAACCAATACAGTAATAATTCATATATATGTGTATTTCTTTCATATACAGTGAGATTCACTCAATGCATCCTTACAATTATGCTTGGAAGTAGGGTCAGTGATATCTATTTTATGAGGCTTAGAATTTCAGACAGTTACACAAATTTATGTAACTAATAAATGACAGGATTTAATTTGCACTCCCCTGACTCTGCATTCCAAGAACTACCACACTGCTGTGGTTTGAATATCATCTCTAAAACTTCTTTTGAAACCTAATTGTCATTCTGACAATATTATGAGGTGGGTTTTTTTTGTTTGTTTGTTTTTTGCAGTCCAGGCTGGTCCTAAACTCATTATGTAGCCCAAGCTGACCTTGAACACAAGACGATTCTCCTGCCTCAGCCTCCCAAGTACTAGGATTATAGGCATATGCCACCATGCGCAGCTTATGTAGTGCTAGGGAATCGAACCCAGGGCCTTGAGCGTGGTAGGCAAACACTTTATCCACTGAGCTATTCCTCTAACCCCAAGAGGTGGGATCTTTAAGAGATGATTAGGTCACAAGAGCACCAGCCTCATGAATAATAGACTAAGGTTGTTATCATAGGAGTGAGTGGGTTACCCCACCGGAGTGAGTTAGTTAGCAGGAAGCAAGAAGGAGTTTGGTTCAGTCTTTCTGTCTCACAGGTGCTCAGTTGTCCTTCTGTCGTGTTTTGATATAGCAAGACCCACATCAGCTGTGCGCCTTGGATCCTGGGTTCTTCAGTCTCCAGTACTATGAGCCCAATGACCTTTTTTGTTTATAACCCATCCTGGCTATAGTATTCTGTCACAGCAGCAGAAAAGAGATGAGGACACGTACCATGATACTGCACAACATCACAAAGGAGAATTCACTGCAGATGTAATGGTCTGCGCCATCGTTACCTCTCTGCAGCACTCAACCCTGCTGCCTCTGATGCCTTCTTGAAATCTTGCCTTTTCTTAGATTTTTCTGCTGCCACCAAGATCGCCTCTGCCTTGACATTCTGTCGACCCCCTCCTAATTGAGTCCCTGCCATCAGAGAGCATTCCTTCATTTATTAATTCACCACAGAGCTTTTGAGCATCTGGAAGGTGCCAGGCAATGGTCTAGGCACATGAGGCACCACAGAGAACAGCATCCTCTCCCTCTGCACAGCGGAACCTCTGTTGTCCTGGAGGCAAAGGAGAAGATAGGGAAGGACAAATAGCTAACTGTTTAGATACAGGTCCAGGGGGCAGCAGGAAAAAGAGAGGATGGGCAGGAGGGAAGTGCACAAGGAGGCTGAAATCCAGGGTTAAGGAAGCCTCACTAAGATGATATCTGAGTCAAGATTTCAATCTCTTCACAGAGGACTTTTCAGATTTGCACCTCTGACCTCCCTCCTAGCCAACTCCCGCACCTCTCTTCTAAGCATACCGCCTCTTCCTGTAAAGCACGTTCCACAGTCATCATTGCCGCCCCGGAAGTGCTTCTCCTCTGCCTTCTCTCCCACGTCTCTCTCGTACTTCCCACTCTGATAACAGCACCACCATCCCTAACGTCACAAACACACATGCACTGCATGAAGATTTGAGAAGCACCTTCCAGAGGATGGCCACTGTACGTGCAAGGGCATACATTGGTTTTATAAGAGCTATTTTCTCTTTAAGAACCTGTGTGTAGGGAAAGCACGCAGGCAAAGTAGGGCTGCGTGTATGCAGCTCTTCCACTCTCTGTAGTGGGCTTGACTATGTGGGGAGATGCGCTGCCCGCCTCACAGCCCTGTTACAGGAAGGAACTGCAAGAGTACAGGCCAAGCGAGCGAGTGAGTGGGTGGACAAATAGGTCAGGGAATGACTAGATTACTGAGTGTCAGACAAGGGAAGCCCCAGCGGGCTTAAACGGTGCCATCTTGTCACCATTCTGCTTCTTATCCTTCATGTGGGCTTCATTCTCAGGCAGTGGTAAGCTGGTTTCCAGGTTTGTATCTTGTCCCACTATCCCAGAGGACAAAAGAAGGTTTCTTTTCTCAACACCTGCAAGAAAAAAAAGTCATTAGTTTTGATAGGATTATGTGCCCATTTCCAAACTAATCCCTTCATCCAGAAAAAATACCATTGCCTTGACTGGCTAAGATGGGTTGCAGCCTCCTTGGGGATGGAGGTTGAATCAGTCTCACCCACCCATGACATTGAGCTTGAAGGGGCAGCACCTGAGGAATATCAAGACACATGGAGGAAAAGCCAGGCATGCTGGTGCACATCTGTAATTCCAGCCACTTGGGAGGATGAGGCGGGGTGATTACAAGTTTAAGACCAACCTGGGCAACTTCGTGAGACCTTGTCTCAAAAATTTTAAAGGGCTAAGGATATAGCTCAGTGATAGAGTACCCCCAGGTTCAATCCTCAGTACTGTAAAATTAAGAAAAAGATAATGAGAGAGGGAGGAGAGGTGTAAAGGAAGAGAACAGAGGATAGCAAGTAAGATAAGGGACATCCACTGCATTCAATTGTGCACCTAGTTCTTTCTGTCCTGAATTAAGAACCCCTGAGATCCAGGACTGTGTGATCATGATTGCCTCTCCTGGAGGACCCAGATCACTCTCTGAGCACACATGTTCAATAATTTTTTCAACACGAATTGATTCGTTAAGCTATTCTAAACTGGTTCTTTTGCCCCTTTTAAATTGGGTGGTGTCTTGTCCCTTTTTATCATGACAAACTACATAAAGTCTCAAGCACACATATTTTGTAACATTGAAAAGGTACAGGATCCCAACAACAGAAGCAAATAAACCATCATTTACACATACATTGACTTCCTCCCCTCTAACACCCCCCGAACTCATACTAACAGGTGAGGGAGCAAGAGTCCACGGCACTTTTCCAAGCCTCTGCGTTTTGCTGACCTGTTTCTGCTCAGCAGTTGTCGCATTTGCTGAAAGTGTGAGAACACAAGCCTCATGGTAGCCTCTCACGAGATCTCCACGCGTTGTCAACACGAGATCTCCACGCGTTGTCAACACATGGCTTTCCACTGCATAGAAACCCCCTTGATCTTCCTCTGAGCAATTCAGTTTCAATCCCCATGCCCTTTTTCAGATGTAAATCCTGTAACCTCAAGGGTAGCATCCTCTCCTTCCTGAGCAGAGGGATGCCCAGCCTTGCCTGTGGCTAGCTGCAGCCATGTGGCAGAGTTCATGCCTAGTGAGAGTGATATACAACTTTCAGGTCAACTTCCTAAAGCAGATTGAATTTAACATAATATAGCAAAGATGAAGAGCACCTTCAGAGAATATCAACGATACCTGATCCACCGGATGAAGACATCTGCTGCAGCTGAGTGACAGGTGATGGGCACATGGGGATACAGAGATGTTTGACACCACACTGCATTTTCCCATTTGAGTTTGTGTCAAAATTCCTGTTGGAGGGCTGGGAGGCTTAGCTCAGCAGTTAAAGCACTTGCTTAGCAAGCACAAGGATCTGAATTATTTGATTCCCCAGCACCACATAAGCTGAGCATGGTGGTGCACACCTGTAATCTTAATCCTTTGGGAGACTGAGGCAGGAGGATTACCACGAGTTTGAGGCCAGCCTGGGCTACATAGTGAGTTCAGTACCAACTGGACTACAGAGACCCTGTCTCTCTGTCTCTCTGTCTCTCTGTCTCTCTGTCTCTCTCTCTCTCTCTCTCTCTCTCTGTGCACGTGATGTGTGTGTGTGTGCGTGTGTGTGTGTGTGTGTGTGTGTGTGTGTGTGTGTGTGTAGTATGCATTTAAATAAATAAATATTCCTGTTGGAAAATTAGAAGGTTCTGGCTCCAATGTGTTTCTCTATTTTCAATGCAGGCCCACATGTGTATATTATGGTTTGGACCTGGAGTGCCCCCAACAGCCTCATGTATGTATTTGGATATTGTAGAATACCTATGGAATAGTGTGCTGTTAAAAGGTGGGGCATGCTGGGAAAGGAGCAGAACACTGGGGCTTGATGCAGAAGGGGCAGATCTCTGGGATATGACCCGGAAGGACATACTCTAGCTCCACCCTTCCTTACTCGGTTTCCTGCCTGCCTCGCTATGAACAGCTTTTCCTCCTGCTGGGCCTCTGCCATGTGCTTCCACCATTGTCTGCTGCTCATGAACGGACTGTGATCTTCTGAAACAATGAGCTAACCCTCCCTTAATCTGTGTCAGATATTCTGTCCCAGTAACAAAAAAGTAAGGAAGGCAATGTACTTGTGGCATATTGGAACTAGGTAAGAGCCCAGAGCCTTTGCATTGGGATTCTTTTCCAGTCCTTTTTATGTTTCTTTATTTATTTACTTATTTTGAGATAAGGTCTCTCTAAGTCACTGAATTGCCCAGACTGGACTCCTGCTTTCTATCCTCCTGACTCAGCCTCTCAGAGTCTCTTTTTCTTCTTACTACTGGAGAAGGGGCTGAGGACTAATCTCAGAAAGCACATGTTTTCAATGGCAAAGCCACTCCACCTGCCTGGGTCCCCAGAGACTACTTGGTCTTTGCTCATCTGCCCTGGAGAGTTACCTGAGAAACTGGGGTCTTGTCCACTTGAGCCACCTCATCCTGGGATCTCTGCTGTAGCTTCAGGGTTGTCTGGGGAATTCTATCTCCTGTTTATTTCTATTGTAATTCATATAGTGTCCACTATTTGAATAGACAGTGAATCTCACCTGCACTCACCAACCCTTTACTTTTTTTTTTTTTTGGGGGGGGGGTGGTTCTTATTTGTCAGCAGTGTTAGAATTCAATAAATGTCCACTAGAGTTACATTTTTTGTTGTTGCTCTGGAGGTCAAGCTGAGCCACAGGCTCCAAAAATACCTTGACAATCTTAAATCAAATGGCTCATGATACAGCTTACAGTCAAAATTCTTGCATAAATGCCACATTTAAGTTTAGACCCCTTATCATTTCATGTCTTCACAGACAAAGTGCTGTTTCAGAAAAGTATCATAAATTATTGTAGCAAAACTTAGAATGAAATAAAAGTTGAGAATATCTCCATTTAGAAAATAAAAAATTAAGGAAATCATTTTAAAGTGTGAAAATATAGTTGTAGTATGAACCACCTTGTAAGCTGACTGTGACTCACAGGCATATTTTGTCCTTTTCTCCAAGTATGGCATGGTTCAGCACTGTATTTCCACACTTGTGCATTTCATCACGCTTACAAGCCCTGGTCTGTCCCTCCCTGGGGCCTCCCTCCAGGCCTTCTTACACAGATACCCTAGGCCTAAGGGACTGGGCTTAACATGTAGCATGTGCCATGTGGATGTGAAACAGTGTTCAAAGAGGAGTTAGCAATCCTTGGTATGAATTGCTGAAGAAGGCTACCCTTGTTTGTCCAGTGATCCTTAGAAATAAGCTTGACTCTCACACCCTGGCTTCAAGGTAAGGTCTCCCGAGGTCAAGGGATGCATTTGGCAGGTAGATCTACAAAGACGAAAGCAAAAATTGAATGTAAGATAGTGTGAACCATTAATCAAACCTAAAAATAGATTGGGCTTCAGGAAGCTGCTTTTGAAGGGTTAAGCTACAGGCTTCCCTCTCTCCGCTGCATCCAGCGTATCAGCACTGTCGGCACTCCCAGCCTCCCGCCCCTCAGCAGAATGCCCTCTTGGCCAGGCTGCGCCTGCAGAGGTTGCAGTGAGCAGGAGAAGGAACACACAGAAGGAGAGGCTGCCACGTCACCCGTCCAGCTACTGAGAGAAAAGAAGGAAATGGATCCAGAAGACCAGAGGACTCAGAAGGGTGACGAGGCCATGAGTTCAAGGCCAACTGAGAAGCAGAGACAGACAGAAAGACACAGAGACACAGATAAAGGACATACACGCTTTTAAGAAGTTCAGTCAAAAGTTAGAATCTTTGGGGTTTTTTTTTAGGGGAACTTAGTAAAGCTTTGAATTAGTTTCATTACTTTTTTAAAGTCCGCCATGTGTGAGATTCTATGACATCACAGACATCAAGTGGAGAAAGCACTAACCCATCCATCCATATAGTTAGAGGTGACAGCCATCAGACACCGAACGCCCTTATCACTCTAGCCACTCACTGACTATCTGCCCCACCAAACACACAATGTGCCAGGTACACTGTCTAATTAGAGACAAGGTGGCCAAGGAAGCATTTCACCAAAATATATCACCGCATGCTCTCTTCAGTCATGGAGAAAAGCAGCGCCAAGCAAAGCAAGTTTTTGTACATGTAGCTGTGATGGTACTAGGAATCAAACCCCAGGCCCTTGAACTATATCACCAACCATTTTTTTTTTTTTTGAGACAGAATCTCCCTAAGTCACTAAGTTTCCCAGGCTGGGCTCAAACTTGTGATGCTCCTGCCTCAGCTGGACTGCTGGGAGTACAGGCAGGGACCACCACAGCAAAGCATTTTTTGACTGTCAGGTAGATCTCATGGGTGGACAGTGACATCACCATTTCACTGGCCTCCTGCTAAGGAGAAATGGGGAATGAGGCACTGTAACTTAGAAACAGGTACACCAGAGGAACCAGGAAGCAGAAGTCTCCCAGTTCCAAGAGGCACTCACCTCTGCGTCACCTTCAGCCATGCTTGACGCCCCTCTGTTGCTGCTTCTGGTACAGGAAAGGGGTTTTGAGAAGGGTCAGTGGCCTCTTGCCAACCATGTGATGGCAAATGCATAGGCTGGAGCTGAGGAAGAGGAGGGGACACAAGACAGAAAGCCATTCTCATCCTCCAGGGATTACTGCTGGAAGTGAGAGACAGTGACAGAGTGTGCCATGCAGGACTTTGAAGGCTATGAGAAAGGCATGTAGAAACAGGCGGTAGGTCGGACCTTGGAAACCTGGTGGAGGGACATGTGACTTGTGGTGGGCGTGATCAAAGTGGGCATCCTAGCATAGGGGACACAGAATCGGTGTCCTGAATAACCCATAGAAATGTTCCAAGCAAGAGGGCATTGGGAGGGGGCATGGAAAAAACTTTCCGAGCAGCAGGATCGGGCCATGATTTCATCTGCAGTGTTATCTTTACATTATAAATGAAGATGCGAATTCTGAAAGGCTGAGCGACTCGCCCCAGGTCTCTCATTTTCTAAGCAGTGAAACTGAGATTTAGACTTAGCGCCACCCTCCCTGACTTCCGGCAGAACTTGGTCTGTGAAAGGGAATCTTTCTCATTTAGTGACACCCACTTGTTCCGTGAACTCTGCAATTGTTCTGAGAAGGAAATCCAAGCAGGATAGTTTCAAGGGACCATCGAACTTCAGATTCTCTTCTTCAAATCAGTTTAGGGAAAACTGCATACAATCCCCACCCTATCACCCCACAACACACCCCCACACACAGATTCACAGGGAATAGTGAGCTATATTGACTACGAATGTTGAACTTGATTGCAGAATACTGATGTTAAACTTTAACCCAACGTGTCTACGACATGTAATAATTAACTAACCGTGGAAACCTCCATCCTACCCCTTCCTTTTTTTTTTAAGTGACACACTCACAAATTCAGAACTAGTGTGCTCTCAGGAACACCTTTAGGACATTGTGAATCCAATCTTCCTACCAAATTGATGAGGAAACTGAGGCTCAAAGAGGTCAGAAGCTGCCTCAAGCACAAGCCAGCAACACAGCCAGGTTGTGATTCATAAGACTTCCTTCCAAATCGACACTGTGGCCAATAAATCATGCTCCAATGTGTGTATCCTCTACCTCTGATATGTGCACACACTGCACAGGAATTGATAACCTTGTGATTGGCAACTTACAAATCACCCTTTTAGGAAATACAAAGAAATCCCTCGGTGAGAGCTGAGATTGTGTATACAAACTTTGAGTGTGTTTATATACACTATTAATCGCCCATGTCGCAGTTTATACTAAACACCCCAGCCTTGCTGATATCCACTGTTCATCTTCATCGCCATCCCACTGAAATAATAATACCAATAACTACTACTAGCTCTCTTTTGCTCTCAACGTGAAGGATAACATTAATATATTGATGCAAATTTCCAGTGTTTATCTTTATGCATTCATTTAAATGGAAACCAAGCTGAAGAAATCACTTGCTAACAAGACAATCACAAACAAATCTCTGTACCAAGTATTTCGTTGATAGATCAAATCCCATTATCTTTGACTAAAAGGAAAATTATTGACTGTGGAATCTGGTTGGAATCAAGACAACAAAACAAGCAGGGAAAGGGCATGTAAACCCCTTCGCAAAGATTTACAAAAATACTTGTTACATTATAAGTGATACTTGAAAATTTACTAAAGGTAATAAACAAATTAAAAACATACCCCAAGAGCAGTCAGTCCCCAGCTTTGAAGAATGCTTAAGAACAATAGCATTTAAAAAAGGACAACTGGGCTTTCTGCCTATGATGTTAAGCACGATTGCCAATGCTCTGTACTAGTGACCAACACCTTCATTATCAACAGAAGGAGGCAGATGATACCCCACAAATGTTTTAAATTTGCAACTCTGCTTATCTTCATATATTAATGATCCTGATGGCAGTTGTTGCATTCACCTTATCACACAGCACAGCAATAAGGGAGACCTATTATAAGGCAAGAAAAAAGACCAGTTCATTGAATCTCTGGGAACTTTTATTTACCCCAGTAATTTTCTGATTGTCAAGAGGGAAAAAATTAGACTATTATTGGGTTTTCTTAAAATCTCAAAGAAGAAACGACATTTGTGGATGCGTGATGCGTTAAACATCACACATTGTGAGGAGACGCTGCTTGGATTATCAGTTAAACGCTCATTATATGCGATCTGCGTCTCCCAGGGTCACAGAGGACCTCTGACCAGGAACGGCAGTGGCCTGAGAGCAGCCCTGCTGCAGGACTCTCAGTGGCTCACTTACGCTTATGACACCGCAAGCAATCCCACTTGCTGCTCAAACCCTTTTACTCCCTTCCTCCTACAGACACTCTTGTGACAGAAGAAATTTAAGAGCTCCATTTTCTAACTCCTTTTTAACTCTTAAAACAATACAAAACCAACTTTATGATTGAACTTCTTTCATTCAACTGCAAATGCTTAAGCTCAACACACCAGCAGGGTGAACACAGCTTCTTCTACTTCCTGTACCAAGTAATATGCTCTTTCCTTTTTTCTTCTTCTTTCTTTCATTATCCCTTTAATGCAGAGCAGGGCTACTGATTACAAAGAGGCAGCTTGACTCCAGCAATAGGTCTTCTTCACTAATCCTCACTGTCATGGAAATTCCAGCTGCTACGAGAATAAGAGGCTCAATCCATATTTGCCAGCTCTAATATGAAATCTGTCAGAGCCCAAATTAATGAGTTCCAAATTCCTTACATCACGATAACAGGTTAAGACTGGTCAATTAATTACATAAATCCTTCCCGATTCATTGTGCGTTTGCAGCTCAGATTGTGTCTTACATTACTCCATGACACAAGGCCTTTTGGCTCCTGTTGTTCCACAGAAAGGCCCCATTTAAGGGGAGTCTGCCTGCCACAGCAAAATGTTAAATGTCACACGTTAAATTTGCACTTTTCTGTAATTGCTTTTGTTAAAAAAAAAAATAAATGAAAGCACAGGGCTCCCAGTACACCACCGTGCCGAGGGCTGGGACTGTACTGAAGAAATCCCAAGGCGGACAAGTACCTGTGTTTCACATTTAACAGTCTGCAAACTCCTTTGCACCATTTCTGGGTAAGCAGCAGAAACCAGGATGTGTGTATTTGTGAAAACAAATCAAGTTTCCCTAAGATCTGTGGCAGCAGAAATAGACATTCCGATATTTTCTTTATGAAAAGATTTAAAAAGAACCATCCGCCTCTATCTAGCAATAGAAGTCTTAGACTCATAAAGCACTGGAGACCTAATCGCTGTAAGGGAGGCAAGCACAGGTGCGCGCGTACCCAGCAGCTCTGCTATCTGGGTATGGATCGGTGCAAAGATTAGAATAACTTAAGTATCAGAAGATGCCTCCAGGCCAATTTTTTTTTGTTTTTAAATATCAAAACGATCCCTAAGTCGTAGCTGGACCTCTGGATTCGGGGCTCATCTGCCTTCCCCCCACTGTATTTCTTGGGAGGCTTCTAGGCACGTCGGTGCTCTGCACAGAGACGCACGTCTGGTTGTGTTTCCGAGCTGAAGGTTCCGCGAACCCTCCAGCGAGCAGACGCCGCTCTGAGCAGACGGAAACCTGCGAGGGTGGCGGGCTCTTCCCACGGGGACCCCCAGCTCCGCGCGCGCAGCCGCCGCCCCGGCCCGGCAGCGCCCCCTCCCGCCCGCCGCCAGCCGGCGCTCCGCCTTCCCGGGCGGCGACCCGACTCGGGCTCCGCGCCGTCGCCCCAGGGGCGCGGACAAACTCGCTCCCGGCCCGCACCCCTCGCGTCCCCACGCCCTGCCCCGGGCTGGCCCGGAGGCTCGCGCTTCTTCCCCCACTAGCGACCGTCCCTCCCCGTCCAAAAGAGAAGGCGCGGGGGCCGGGACGGGACGGAGGCCGAGCACTGTGCGCGGACGGGAACGTGCGGGCGCGGCGCGGCGCGGGTGGCGAGGGACCGCCCGCCCACGGGGGCCGCAGGCCTCGGCCGCCCCCGGAGCGGCGCGCGCGCAGAACAAAGGCCGCGGCGGCCGCGGGGGCGGGGCGGGCGCCCGCGGGCCCACGCGCAGCGCCGGCGGGCAGCGTGGCATCCCGGGTCACCGGTATTCAGCGCTGCCTCCGCTGCGGCCACCGCCCACGGCCCCTCTGCAGCGTGATTGCCATCATTCCGGCTTCCCCGAGCGCCCAGGTTGCCGCGGACGCCGAACGCGGCCTGTCGGGGCCGCAGGGGCGGCAGGTCCGCGCTGTAAATCGCTGGCTTTTTGTGGCTCTCGTTCCCACTCCCCCCGACCGCCCCCCACCAGCCCAATCCAGTTTTTTCCCCTTCGGCAGCGCAGTTGCTATGGGTTACCGGGCGGTTGCCATGGGTTACCGGCCGCGGCCGGCCGGCGCGCTACCTGCCACCCGGCGGCCGCCGCGGCGGAGGAGGCGGGGCCGCAGCCCGCGGGCGGCCCGGGCCCAGCGGCGGATCACGCGCCGGCGGGGCGCGGCTATAAAGAAGCCGAGGTAAGCAGCGAGCCAAGCCGCCCGCGGGCGGACGCGCGGCGTGGGCTTTAGGTGCCGCCGCACGTCTCATCGGGGGACAAAAGGGATTTTCCTGTTCCGCAAAAACCATTTGCGTACGGTCCTTAGACCAGGGTTTAAATTCAGCAGAAAACAGTAGATTGTTTTTTTGTCATTTCCTCTTTATCTTTTGAACAGAAGTCTCTGGAATTTTGGAGAAAGGGCCATTAAAACCAGAGTTTTGCGCTGCAGAAAGAAATTAGGCCAATGCACTGTTCTAACAAGGATCTAGTAAAGTTTCCAGCAAGAGTGAACAGCAGTTGTGTCTGACTTGAAGGGACAATGGTGACTCGTTCGTAAGATACAGATGACAAGAAACAGAGCCAAAATCTTTGTAAATATACCCTATTATAAACAAATTGTTTCTTATTTACAACCTTCTAAATTTTTTGAACTCCACTGTATTAAAATGTGCTAATTTCTTATGACCTTTATTTACAAAAATACTGTTAGATCTATGCTTTGAATGTCAAATCGCAATGACTAACTGGAGACAGCATTTTCTATTTGATAATGTTTATATATAAAACAAAAGATTTATATTCCAAAACAAAAGCACAAAATTGTACTGAAATAACTATCCTCTGTTGAAAAGATACTGCATTATATTCATCTGATACCAAACTTAGTTAAATATTAACTTAAATATTTTTAGAAACAGAATAAGCTTTCATTATTTTTGTCTTGAATTTTAGAGGCCTTTCATGGAAAAAAAAAAAATCTTCCTTTACAGCTCAAATACTGAAAACCTATTTCATACCACAGGGGCTCAATAATGGTGGATCCTAAGGACCAAAAAACACTAGCTGGGTTCAAAACAATATCCAAGTGTTGAATGTAACAGTACTTGGGGCTGGCCTAAATGAATTTATTTAAACTCTTAATTGTGTCGTAAGAGAAAAATTTGACTTTTCTATGTTGCATACCACTTGCTTTGAATGACTCAATAAAATTTGAACTACGCTTGAATAGCACCAGCAAAATATTTAGTATGTAAATGTGCAATAACAACTTAAAGATAATAAACCTTTGTTTTTTCCCTAGCAATTTTTAAAACTTAAAAATTTTAACTAGAATAAAATCACATTCTTCCAAGTGAGACTTCCAAGTGAGTGAAGCCTTGAGTAACAGGTTATTGGCTTTCATTGTAAAATACCTTTGATATATATATATATATTTCTAAAACAAAACAAGTTGGCTTTATAAGTAGTTTGCCCTTCCAGAGTTAATCAGGGAAATACAATTTTGCTGTATATAAATCATAAAAAGCATCTAAGACTTAAATTCTGTAAATTTAATTCACATTAAAAATCGTGCTAGCTAAACATCTATTATATTCAGTTTAAATTACAGAAGTCATTATATTTTCTATTCCTAAAGAAAGCTTCAAAAAGTATCTTGGGGTGGGGGTGAAAGACAAGAAAACTATTGGGAAGGAAGTCCAACTAAATTATCTTAGCTGCAAGACATCAGTTTTAAGAAATCAGTACTTAGATATCAAAACAACCAAACCAAGGTAAATACGTACAACTGAGGTGAAAAGTAAAACAATTCTACGAAAGTTCCTCCTTAAAAATTATCCGTAATCCAAAAACGCACTTAATTTACGTCGAAGTCAGAAGAAATATATTCTCTTATGTAAAATAATTGAGCCAACAAAGTTTTTTTTTCATGTTTAATGGGAAAACAGTGAGCTCATCAAGTTTACAGCCCAAAGTGAGGCATTATTTAATTTAGGTGGCTCTGTTACATCCTCTAAAAATAACATGACAATAGGTGACCCAGTGCTGTGAAACAGAAATAGTGTGAATTCAGAGAAACGGCTGCGGAGCTAGAGATGGTTCTGCGCCCAGACAGCAAACTTCACATGTTAGCAAAGGAGTAACTGCTAAATCTTTATTTTTTTTTTCTGTTAAAACTGAGTCTTAGATAATAAAATAATAGGATCAAAGATACATTAAATCATAATATTTATAAATATTTACTAACATTTAACTGAGAAGCAGAAATTGAAGAAATCATTCTAATCAAAATACAATACTTTTCTTTTGGATCTCAGTTTTCTGGGGTTTTTTCCATTGGCTTTCTGAAACCATAAATTTTAAATTCCATCAAAATAAAATGAAATGGCTTTTGTAGTAGCATGTTGCTACTCTCTAGTTAGACTGGGTAACATTACAGCAACAAGTTATCCTAGTTATGTGAAAATATTTTCCTGTTAGTTTCACAGACATATTTTGTACCATTCAGGCAGAAAGAAACTTGATTATCTCAAGAAAATGCTGCCTTATTTGAAATTTTAAGTTAAAAGTGGTTTATCTAAAACATCTAAAGACATTTCATTAAAATACCAATTTCAGGTAAATTCCTAAAAAGAAAAGGCTTTTTAAAAAATGAATTGGCAAGCTGACATCCTTTCCAAATTGTGGAAGTGTTTATTGGAAAATTAAACTTATTAATTTTAACATGATCCTTCATTTGACTTAAAAATAAGTAGTAAGCAGCCACCACTGATACTGAAAGTTACATAGTGTAAGAAATTGCACATCTGGTCAGAAAATAAGTTGTTAACCTATAATTCCAACTCATAATAATGAAAACTAATAACCAGTTTCCAGAAACCAGTTGTCTAAACTGATTTGGGCTGATGAAAATGTATTTCTGAGTGCACATATTGCAAATATAAGTAAAGTTACTAGCAGTATTTCTGTTTCTTTTGTAAGATGTAAACATTATCTTGATACATGTCTATTCATTAAGATATATTTTCCACTGAAGTGTGAAATAGAGTACTAGAAAGATTAAATACTTTTAAATATTTTAGTCAAACACCCCAAAGCAGAGTGTTCTGCCAGGGCAGAGCCAGTACCCACAAATATCAGCCACCAGTCTGAGAGGCAGTCTGGTCCGCACCACCCTCTTCCCAGTGGCTAACATCACACGTTCCGTGGTCACAGTAACTATCCCCTTAACGCAGAAGGAATGCTCTCAATGGGTTTTAAATGCTACCTATCTAGCAATCTTTTAAAACTCCTTGAAACCAAGTAGGTTTTTTTTAAACATATAAATCATTGCATTTAAAGGCAGGATCTTGTTTACCAGTAATATTTGGCAATAGGGATAGCGTGGCATTCACAGGCTTTTAGCTTTATACAGAAGCTTGACTAACGTTAGACAACATAAAAGTTCGTAACCACTAATAAACAACCCACCATCTTTAAGACTTTAAGTACCTAATAACACGACAGTGAGCTTTAGGTAAGAATATATTATAAGCAAGCTTTCTTCTTCTGATTAGCCGCAACTGGCTACTCCTCCTGCAGGGCCGTGAGGGTTCTGTTTCACGATTCCTGCGGAGCAGTACTTATTTTGCTGCCATGCGAACTGCTGTCATCACTACTGTGTCCAAGCCCAGAGGATGAACTAGAAAAGAAGAGAGGGGGAAAATAATAAAAAGAGGAAATTGGTTTTCACAACACACTCAAAGCCTGAGTAACAGAGGAGAACTTTAATTATCTCCAGTCACAAAGAGAGACAGGAAATTTGGGCTTTTAATTAGCCATTTGGAGTGCAGTTGGATATTTTTTTAGCTAGATAATTTAAACGCGAATAATTCAAGTCTGACTAAATGAAAGTCACATAATCAGAATGCAGATAATTGAATTTCTACTGCATTCATTAATTCAGTGTGGAGGTGTGTGTGAAGACGACTATGATGAGCTGTCACAGCTCAATAAAATCTCAGTCAATTAATTTTTTCATTATCTTAGTATAACATCAACAAAAAGGCAAAGTATGTGTATATATCTGCACGCACACATATGTGCACTGCATGTCATATAAATATGTACACATTAAATCAAAACCCAAGGAAATACCTTTCTGAGTCATAATCTACATCGCGTTCTTTCTTTCCTTCTTCATCTTCCTCGGGGAAACGTCTGTTCATCAAGGCGAACTTGTGAATCGCTTCCTCCACTGAGTACTTGGTCTGCCCCGAAACGCACGCCTCAATGTCCTCGGAGTTCAGATGGCTCTGCAGGAAGAGGTGAAGGCTGCTATCTGAAAGCAGAAGTGCGTTCTGTAGGACTCTAGGTAAAAGACAGGAAACATAATTGGTGAGCAGGTTTGGACAGATAACCGGGAAACCTTAGAAATGTTCCACGGAAGTAATTTACTACAGTAAACTTTGCATCAATTATGGACTCTGCCAGTAAAGGATGAAAGCATATGCTAGCTTTTATTAAATTATTTGGAAATCTAGGTGAGTAAAAATATGAAGCTAATAGTTAAGAACATCTGTTAAAAGAATAACCTCAAGGACATTTCTTCAATTTAACCATCTGTTATGACCATGTGGATTAATTATGGAAATATTTTGCCTGTACAGTCATAGAAATTTATTTTGCTTTTAAAAATTTACTGCCAAGAGTATGTCAATTTGGTGATCTTTATTGGATAGGTTGTCATGAAACGTCAAAACTTTTAATGACTATTAAAAACTATATGAAAAAGTCAATATATTTCTCAGCATGTTTTATACTTAAAAACTTTACAGATATGCCTATCTATGTAAGGGCTGACTTTCTTTAATACATAAAGTTGACTAGAAATTTTTCCAAAGTCTTCAACAGCACTGCACATTAACATCTCTGTTGTCAAATTAAACAACCAAATGAAATTATCATAGCCGATTTTACCACTCATAGCTAAAACATAATAATTTTGTGATAAGTATATCCTGGTCATCCTACACAAAAGATTAAAGTTTATAAAAACAGCATAAATGTTAATTAATGTATCAGAACTACATCAACCCTGTAGTAAAACCTGCATATGCTCAAAGTCATGTAAATCAGTGAATGTGGTTTTTTCTGAAATGCATACCTTAGAATTAGAAATCAAGTCAAAATATGTCCTTTTACCAGTATAAACTGGTTTTATCTTTTCGGCAAAGATTTTTGATGTATGCTAAGTTAGTCTTTATGAATAGCTCAGCAGTCATACTACACTACAACCATTTGTAGGTGGAGTCAGAACATATTTTGTCCAATATGGGATTTTCATATAGAGAGATCTATGAATGAAAGCACCAAATCCCAGCCATTAGACCTCCAGGGAGAGAACATTACCTTAAGATAAAGGAACTTTACCTTAAAATAAGCTGCATGTTTAAACACAAAACCAGGCAAATAGATCTCTTCTGAATAATAATAATAAAAATTATGTTAATCTCCAAGGTCACTGAACTATCAACTCATTTTCTTTAAAATAAAAAAATGTATTTCCTTAGGAAAGCAACTTGTTCTTCAGCATAAAAATGTATATATCAAAACTATAATCCATGGGGCTAGAGGAACAGTGGTTAAAGCACTTGCCTAGCAAGCACAAGGCCCTGGGTTCGATTCTCCAGCACCACATAAGCTGGGCATGGTGAGGCATTCCCATAATATCAGCATTCAGGAGGCTGAGGCAGGAGGATTTCTGTGAGTTGAGGCCAGCTTGGGCTACATAATGAGTTCACAACCAGCCTGAACTATACGGTGAGACCCTGCCTCAAAAACAAACAAAAAAACTAAAATCTTGCCATCTATCTGGCATCAATAGGCTTATAAATATAGTTTGAGAAAATATTATCTACTGGTCTACCAAAAGGAAAAGTAAAACCTCGATGCTTTCCAAAAGGGAAAATCTCTAGCAAGCAACTAAATACTTCCCCTCTATGTGTCATCTGGCCTGGGCTCTCCCAGGAGATGGCCATGTCACGTGATAACATTAACTTACTGAATACAAGTAGCCAAGTAGTAAATCCGTTTTACTGCCCTTCAAGATTTATTTCTACATTTACAAATGTTTGCCATTCTTGTTTTAAATACTTCACATTAAGGGAAGAAATATAAAGCAACAAACCCTAATATGAACTTGGACTGGCTGTGAAGTTTTGAGCAGAGCACTTCCTGTAGCCTCCTGTCCTGAGTTTCCTGGCAGCCATACAACAAGTAACTGTTCATAGGATTATACTCACTGCTTTGCTTCTGTTGGAAATGTGTTTTATTTTCTTTATGAAATAATGGGTAATCTTTAAAATTGATTTTAGATGGTTTGAGGCATTACACCACAAAAGTAATGAGCACTAATGCCAATGCTATTGGACACAAATTCATTTTAGCTTTATTTCACGTCTAAAGCAATTCTACTGAGCCTTGAACTGCTCACACACTGTTATTAACTTGCTAGTAACCTAACACATGGGTACAGAAAACAAAAGTGATCGGAGTCCAGGTTGATCAGGACCTCAAGGCTACTGTCCTTTTTCTTGAGCTATAATTCAATTTCCAATTTTACTGTACATTAGACTCATTATTTCTTGGCGTTTTCTGCTTTATACTGCCACCTTGAGGATGCACGGGTGAACAGAGGCAGCTGGGCTGCCCAGCTCAAGGAACCCAAGAGGGAGAGAGATGAGGTTGGGTGGGAACAGAAAGCGGGCACACTCACCCAGGCCCAGAGTTCTAAAACAGTATACTAGGCAAGGCTTTAGTTTTTACAAATTTTTGTGTCTTTCTGGCTAAACTTAGGTCACCACACTCCAGGGGTATGAGATTTAAACAATCAAACATTTTTAAATGTATTTATGCTTTTTATTTTGCAGTCAGGTATTTCATCGCAAAATTCAAAATGCAACATTTAGACAATGTCTCCCCATCTGGTTCATACTAGTTAACTTTGGTTAATATCTGTTCCAATATCTATTGGAGGATCTGACTGCCGTAATCATAATACTAAGTCCTGTTTTCCTGAATAATATTCGTGCCATATTTTCCACAAATTTAATAATAGAAATCAACTTCAAAGCTAGCATAGAGCCTTCTTTGTAAAACAGTGAATGAAAAGTCATTGTTAAAAGCCTCTACAAAAAATAAATGTAGGTGGAGGGTGAAGGAATAGCTCAGCAGTTAAAGCAACTTCCCTAGCACCACATAAGCTTGGTGTGGTGGCACACAACTGTAATCTCAGGACTTGAGAGACTGGGGCAGGAGGATTGTTGTAAATTCTAGGTCAGCCTGGGCTACACAGTGTGTTTAGGACCAGTCTGGACTACAGAATGAGACTCTGTCTCTACATAAATAAATAAATAAATAAGATAATTTCCAAGCCTTTAGAAAAGGAACCAAAAACAGCCTGTAGAATTTTAAAGGAATTTCTGGAGGAAAAAAAACTATATATATATATATATATATATATATATATATATATGTATGTATGTATATGTATATATATATGTGTGTGTGTATGTATATATGTGTGTATGTATATATGTATACACACACACACACATATATAATTATATTTACATTTTTTTCTTCTTTTGAGACACGGTCTCACTCTGTAGCCCAGGCTGGTCCTGAACTCACTATGGAGCCCAGGCTGGCCTTGGACTCAAGACAATCCTCCTGCTTCAGCCTCCTGAGTGCTGGGATTACAGGCGTGAGCCCCGACACCCGGCTTGTGTGGTGCTGGAAATCGAACTCGTTTACTTAGTGCTTGACTTAGCGCTTGCTAGGCAAGTGCTTTAACCACTGAGCCATTCCTCCAGCCCTTCTGAAAATATATTTATAATATGAGACAATAGTTATCCTTTTTCCCAAAGCAAATTTAAACAAACCAAAACCTTATTTTTCCCTGATTTGGACAAAGTTAAAAATCTGGTTTTCCTCAACATGATTTTACTAGGTTTACTATATAGAAGTTCAGTTGAGAACAACATATGGCTACACAAAATCATTTAATCTTAACTAAGGACATCCTGGGCCTACTGAACCCAACCTAATGATGTCTGTATACGCCCATATGGTGTGAAAGGTCAGCAATTTGATGCACAGAAAGAGTTTAACTCAGCTCCTTTACTTCTTGCCATGAGACATTTGAAAAAAAAATACTTAACCTACAAATCTTTGCTGAAAATATTCATGATTGGTGCTGTGGTGCCCTCTATTGAACAGAGACATAAAAATTATGTATGTGCACATACATGCACACATGTGCATGTGTGTGCGTAATAGCTGTATGCTTCCATCATAGATTTTTGAAAATACAGACATACCCCCAAAACTTTAAGAAATATAAAACCAGAATATAAAAGTCTAAATTGTAGGTTAAATATAGTGACATTAATGGGGTGTTTTCAACTGAGAAGGAAAGCCAGATCCATTCATGGTATCAACTTTAACAAAACTAAAAAATCAGTAGAGACTCATAGTTGGGAGATTAATCAGTAAAGTTTAAAATTTTATTCTACAAATTTCTTTTCCTGTAATATTACAAGTGCCTTTCAACTTACAATTAGCCAAAAGTAAAAGGAACAACTGTTGTCAAAATTGAGAAAAAAATGAATGTTTGATGAGAAATTTCCCAGTCATAATGACTAAATTTAGACATGAAGAGTTCTGCGAACTATAAACTAGCCAGTTACTGAAATTATTATAGTATCTTCAGTTTTCCTGTAATTTCCTATATATAAAACTGTGATAATATCTAACTCCACAGACTAAATATTAAGATAAAATACGTAAAATGTCAATGTAACAAGTATTCAACAAGCAATATATTTTAACTTGCCACCTAGTCACCTAATTTTCTTATCCCTCATGAAGCTCAGCCTGAGTATGCACTTTGCTATGACATGGGTATTATTTCTCAAAAGACCTTAAGTAAAAGCATACATTTCACATTTTATGTACCTACATACACACATATGCCAAGACATACTATGATATCATAGTGTCAACATCTGGCTCCCAACTTCAGAGTTCACACAACTAGTCTTTTAAAAATACATGCTCAAAGTCTGTAATGCAAATGTATTTCCCATTTAGTGCTGTGACTCCTAAGGATCCTCTATAAACAAGGTTCCAGCTATTGATGGCTGAACAAAGGCACCTCAAAAAAACATCACGCTGGGGTCAGGAGTGGTGCTGGACATCTCATCACACCCAGTGTCGGGAAGCAGCTCAGGCAGGGCAGAAGTACAGGGTTCCTACGAGGTGACAACACAGAAGACTGATACGTGTGCAAATACAGGACAACAGTAGGGTGGTGTGGCAGTCAGCGGCAGGCAGACAGGAGGGCCACAGGGTCGGGGCAGACCCGAGGCCCCCGGGCACTGCCGCCTCCCTGTATCCTTCAGGTGCGAGCCACAGAGAAGCACCTACTCACATTTCTAATGTAAAACAAATTTGTAGACAAATTTTGCACACCACTGTGGAACAAGTAACATCACAGTAGATAGAACTGTGTGTCTATTCCTTGATTTGACTTCTAGATGGTAACCCAAGTCAAGTTTTAACGAATCTAGCCATAGCTTTGATATGTAGTAATATACAGTATTTCCCCATCAGAATGGGGGAAGGTTTAGGATCCATCTCTGCAGTCTTTTATTCCTGGTACACAGCCTGGCCCAAAGTAGTCACTTAATATCTGCTGAATGGTTTAGGTCAGTACTGCTGCATGGACTATCCTACCCCATTCTACAAAAAAAAAAAAAAAAAAATTAAGGAAACTTAATTCAAAAGAACTAAGTGACTTTTTCAAGGTTGCATAGTGAGGAAAACAATTAAGAGCCAATAGCCAATATTTATGAGAGGCCTGAGACTGAGCTGAGCCAGGTTGCTTTCCAGTATAATATCAGCATCAAATACAGCAGCAAACAGTACAGTATGCAAAAATAACTCGCACAAGCATAATCTCACAGTGCCCAAAGAACACTCACTGTGCCTCAAGTAAGCCTCAAGTAAGGCTTCCTTATAAGGATAGTGCTAGCTTGGCCCATGGGACCCAGTCACCCCTGCCCTGCCTCATGGGAGCATCATCTGCAGTAAAGGCCACAGCAACCTTGGGCTTCCAGGGAATCATCCTAAAGGAAGAACCACCAGCCACCTGGACCCTCTAGAGACAACAATTAAAATCAAAGCTGTCCCCAAAGAGAAAGGGCAGGAAAACCTTAACCAGCTCTTTGTCCTGCCATGCTTATGACAACCGAAAGAAATGTAATGTTGCAGTAGGACATGATTCTGTTAATTGGTTCTTCTGGTCTCTTCTCATACTTATTCCTCTGGGTTCTCTTCCTTTTCTCTGCTCTCCCTCAATTTATAAGCCTGAATCTTCTGCATGTCTGCGTGATCCTTTCAAGAGAAAGGCAGTATGTCAACCTAATAGAAATAAATATTAATATTCATAGGCATACTTAATACCCAGACCCTTTAGGAGTGAGCCATATGGGCAGAAGGCAGTATATTATTTCAGGCTAGCTCTAGGGCTCTATTTAGTGAACCTGAAAGGAGATGATTTCAGACCTTGAAGTCTCTAGGAAAAAGAATGAACACTCAGGAGACTGAGTCCCAGCACTGACTAGCAGTCACATGACTCAGCTGAGTCCCTTATCTGTAAAATGGGAGGTTAGAAAAATAAACTCAAAAGCTATCTCAGTCTAAGGGCATTAAGATAATGATGCTAACAGGGTAGAGCTGGGGGTAGACCTTGCTGGTGCACGAGGCCATAGGTTCAATTTGCAGCACCACAGAAATAAATAACAGCCAGCACTCAGACATTATGCCAGATAGACGCCATTTTTAGTGCTTTACATTCACTAATTCACTTAAGCCTTTCAACAACCGTAAGAGGCAGGTACTATTATTCCTGCACGTTATACATAAGGAAACACAGGCAAAGAGGAAGTACAAGACTTGCCCAAGTCCCAGACAATAAGTGGCAAAGCTGGGATGTGAACCTGGACAGACAAGCCGCAGGGTCAGTGTGCAAACCAGTGTTTCACAAGCCTCCAGTGGGACCCACATTCTAGCTTCCAAAGAGCAAGACAAAGAAATCCTCATAGCAGCTCTACTAGAAGCACCCAGCATTCCAGAGCAATCCTGATCTCAGCCCCTGCGACCATTCAAATGCCGCTAAATACTCCTTTCCACAGATTCCCATTGAAAAATGAATTAAACCCTTTACTCCGAGGAGCCGGGATGGGCACTGTAAGCAGCTGTTGTGAAGACAATTTCAGTCTGTCAAACCCTGCATGCTATAAATGAAGATAGTTTTAAATAAGGGCCTTAATATAACAAGGCACACTTGTTTCCTGGGAAATTTCATGAGCTAAACTCCCAAGGAATTTCTATCTGCTTTACATCTGAAGACATCATTCTTTTTTATCCCTGACTCAATCATTCATTGTTTCTTTCCTAGAATAATCCAAAATATGTACCACCTGATGTGAGCCACAAGAGGGTGCTCTAGTACAGGAAATGAACTTGGGAGCCTAGCCGGCCATACTGCCACTCCAGAGGCAGTGAAATCCCAGGCACACAACCACTCAACCCTTACCAGACTCTTGCTTCCCAACCCTTATCTGCTCACAGAACTTCTGTCCACTCACTTTCTGAGGAAATCTTCCAAACCCTGGCGACGCTGATCAACGTGCTGGCGATTGTTCATATTGAAAAACAGGTTTTTAGATGGAAGCTCTGGCAGTTGCCTTATGAGAAGGAAAACAAAAATTAATGACCAAATCAAGGTTAGTTTTTAGACATCCCTCCAAGTGAAGGCAAACTGTGTATGATAATAATTACATCTACTATATGCTCATTGTATTTTATACTGTTATAAGACATATGGAAATCAGTTAACTTATAGAAAATGCATTCTTTAACATTTCTGGGGACTTTCATAAAATTTGGTAAAATCAAGTAATAAATTTTAAAATCAAATGCAGCAGCTACAAAACCAACTAAAGCAAGACTTCAATAAACAAGCCTATAAAAACCTTCATATTGTATATATCTTAAAGCATATCAACTTTTAAATATTGACTGTCATACTAAAGTCTCCTCAATGCATGCTTTAAATCACTTACACCAGCAGCGCGTTACTTTGGAGCCTCTGTCTCAGCCACACAAATTCTCTATACCTTCTTCGTACACAGGAGGTTTTCATTGTAAAACACATGCTGTTAGTCTGAAAAGAAAAAGAAAAATACAAGCATCTTTATACCTGAAGCCTCGCAATGTAACACCAACAGTCATTTTAAGTAGGACGTAAACCACCAAAAAGTATACTTACATTCAAGCCAGTATTCTGAAATCTTGCATGTATAATAACTCACCATCTTCTAAGCCCTGCGTCTGAAAGGAGTCTCCTCCTTACCTAACTATGGATGCTGCTTTAAAGAAAAAATCATTAAAAATAAATTCAAATATGCAAAGGCAATGAAGACCTCCAGGTCACCTGCCACATTTTAACACCATCCACATAGCTGAAGAAGCCCTTTGGGACATCAACACCTTCCCGACTCCTAACTAGACACCTCAGAGGTCCTCACATCCTCAACAGGACCATCCATGTGGGCCACACAGGTCACCAGGAATCCTGAAAATCACTGCTGAAATTTGCAACACTTTCCTTTCCTCCTAGACAGGAAAGAGCATATGAAACACATGTGGAAGATGGCGTCCTGGCATGGGGAGAAGCATGGGGACGCAGAACAGGGACACCCAGAGTCGAGTTCTGGCTCTGCTCCCAGATGGGTCACCACAACCTCAGCTAAGAGGGGCACAACAGGGATGAACTGATACACATTTCACGAGGTGGTTGAAAGACTAACAATAAGCACCTGGCAAACGTTATTTGTATTAATAGTATTATCAGGTCCTACTGTTGGGTTTCCTGCAACTACCCTGAGACAGATGTGAAAAAATACCCATGAAAGAGTTCCTCATCCTAAGCTAAGCCGAGTGCTTCTCTGGACAAACACAGATGGGTATTTTCTTTTGAGTACAAGAAACAGGCAAAGGGTTATATTTCCGGGTTTCAAAAAATAATAACTGTCTCTATTCTCTCTATTTACTTTTATGAAATTCCATTTTATAATCTTGATATCACCAAGTAAGAAGTAAAACTTTTATCACTAAGACTTGTATTATTTCAGAAACTATTTTTCTGCCAATGAATATGCTGCATAACTGTTTTTCTTGAAGAACCTAAATGATGGTCCATGTTAGTCCTTAAACTGTTCCCATGGAACCAGTGGCACACTTTCCGATATTCTAAACTTCATAGTTCAGAAAAATCTCAGGACACAGAGAGGATAAGAGACTTGCTTCTAAGCAGCCACAGGTTTAAACCCCACCTCTTTGATGACACAACAGCAAAACATGCTGGCAGAGTCTATGGAAGCCACTTTCTGTAAATTTCAGAAGCACCAAGGCCTTCCTCGAATGTGTTTCTTGGGGACTAATATCCTAACGAGCCCAAGCAGGTGTCTTCTCAGGACTCTTCCCAGAGAGCACCAGGCCACTATGGGGACTCCTGACATCTCCTTATGGGCATGGTCAGTTTAAACTCCACTTAATTTCTCTGCTCACAATTAGTGCAGATTTCTGTGGAGGAAGACCGCTCCACACCCCAGAATTTACACCCAACTAAGGTCGTCCCTGGGTCCTTCCTTCACAGGACAGGCTCAGGGCAGTACCGGTGATAGTCCACCCAGCTCCATCTTCTCATTTTAAAGGTCCAAGTAAATACCATGATTTCACAGCTGCCTGATCTGATGTCCCTCGAGGTTAATTTACATGAGTTAATTGCCACTTCTTGGTCTGTAAACCTTCACAGGAACGGCATCTAACAGAGGCCACCTAGCCCCTCCAGCTCCTTCTTCAGGTGCCTCTTACACTGAGATCACGAGGTGATATAATTCTACTGCCTGTTCTGCTATCCACCAAGCCCAGGTTTATTCATTGTCCATGGATCAGCATTTCATACAAGGGCAGAATACCACCAGATAGTATGTGTAAGGCCTCGTCATTTCAGGCTCCAGAAAGATTTCTAAGCTCATGAAGAAGAATCTATACTTCCATTATCTCATGAGAATAATTAAATTTCAAGCCTCCCATAAAGTGTGAGAGAAGAACTCAGAAATTTTTTAAGAGCAGCTAAAAGGCAACTATAGAATTTCATTTTATTTCACATGCTTATTTTATTAAGCCAGGTTCTTGTTCCATAGTTCAGGCTAGCCCTGAACTCACTACATACCCTAGGCTGGTCTCAAACTCATGACAATCCACCTCCTCAGCCTCCTGAGTGCTGGGACTGCGGACATGTGCAATCACGCCACGACCAGCCTCAGGTGCTTATTCTACACTAAAGGCGTCTCTGGTGTGAGCTTATGAGTAAAACCAAAACACAATAAAAATATACAGCATATCCTGGCAATGGCCTAAAACATAATCACAAAAAAAGAAATTCTGAGTTTTTACTTGCTTTATTTTCTAAGTTGGGAGAGTTTGAAGGAAAAATAAAGAATGTCTTATGGCTGGTGTTTGGGTATCTAATACACCAATTTAGCAATTTGTAGGGAAGATTAAATGAGGGCTAAATTTGATTTCAGATATGCCCAAGTAGTCTCAGATAAATTATAAACCAGTTTCTAGGCTCCCGAGAGAAATCCAGGCTAAATAAACAAGGAGAGTGACAACTTCAAGATCAAAAGCCAATAATCATAGCTCACGGCCCGACCCAGCCAGCCACTGTCTTTGCAAATAGCTTCATGGAATACAGTTATACACATTCACGCACGTATCATCTGTGGCTGCTTGCAGCCTACAACAGAGATACACGGGCTGAGATAGTTACTGCCTGTCCTTACAGGAGAAGCTTGCTGACCCTTGCCAAGATGATCGCAAAAGGCTACACTGCACACAAAATCATTCAAGAGATTATGGTAAGTTACTATTCCAAAATAAAGTATTATCATTTCCAGTTGCTTATTCCTCATGTTAACTACTCAAAATTTAGACTGAAGCAAATTAATTTCACATACTCCTTTTCTCATTTTATCACCTTCTGATTCTCGATATAAAATAGTACATGTACCTTTTCCTGAACATTCCATGGCCTCTCAAAATTTAAGAGTTAGCACATAATTTATTATCTAGGAATATAACGCATTTTGCACAAATATTACTAACAAGTTAGAAATACTCTTTAAGCACGAATTTCATATTCTCATCTTTACATATGAAAGCCATAAACATCAAAATATTAGTATTAAAAAACACAGCAGGGTCTTCAAGTAATTTTCAATTTTAGGAACCATCTTATTACTTAATTTAAGATCTAAAAATTAGCTGTAATCATGCAGATTCAGTTCTTTGGCTCAGGAAAACTTTTCAATATTAAGGATATCATGGTAACCTATAAAATTATCTGCCACCTAAAAGTTTCTATGATGTCTACTACTGACTGCATACTTACATGAATACATATCTCGTAGTCGATGTAAGAATGCCAGAAGTCCTCCTTCTGAATCCGAGGGTCTCGGACCCAGACACTCACAAATTCCTGTAAGGGCATCATAAACAGAGAACGGCCAATAAGGCTGGTGAAGCCAAGGAAAGTACCAAGGCAAAACTGAAACAACTGTTGGCTAATGTGCTTGTGATCCTTTAAAAAAAAAAAAAACAAGAAGTGAATGAATCAGGCACCACGAGCAAGTTCAAAAAACACCTTTTGCCACAAATGGAATTTTTAAAATAATGCAGAATGGAGCTGGACATGCTTATGGGTGGCTTTGTGGGTTACTGGACAAATAAGAACATAGGCTCTAAAACTACTCTCTAATGTTTAATCATAAAAGTTCACATTTTCCCTCTCAAATTTTAAATACAGTCATTTCTTACCCTTATCATCTCTAAATTAAGACTACAAGCCCTGCCTGGCAAACTGCTTTCTAGAACACAAAGAAAGGTGACAAAGGTCATACGAAAAGCAAGCAGTGGAAACTGAAACTGCCTCCTGAGTATGCTGCCCAGGCCCACGAGAACACGCAGTAGGAATTTGTGGAAAGAGGAATGCTGCATTTTACACAATCCATTTCTATTTCTTAAAATATTTTTCATGTATCAAATCACTTTACCTTCCTATCTTTAAGATAAAAGTTAGAGATGTTTAAAAACATATACTACACAGGGGACAGCTTCTTATTTCATTTAAAGATATTACTATTAGGCAATATGAGGTAAAAGGGAAAACAATACTTTTCAAAAGTGCTATTTACTAGTAGGCTGCTTAAAAACGTGTACAGCAAAAATAGTATTGTTTGGCATGATAAACTTTTAACATATGACCTGTTCACTCAGTGATCAAAAATTTGTTAACTAAATTTAAGTATTTTAACTTTTTGCTAAGACTGGGGCGTTAAGGTTAAAATGCAGGCATCTCTTTCCATTTTATTTTATAATTAATTAATATAA
Organism: Ctenodactylus gundi; assembly: GCA_004027205.1. Lineage (NCBI taxonomy): Eukaryota > Metazoa > Chordata > Mammalia > Rodentia > Ctenodactylidae > Ctenodactylus > Ctenodactylus gundi. The sequence goes on along the minus strand of PVKB01000854.1, from coordinate 187,327 downwards.
TTAATCTGAGAGACAGGAGAAAATCCAGAGCAGGTACTTTTCTCTTAACCTATGCTTTCTATCTCAGGCTCCTGGAACAATTTGTATTTCAACTTGTTTTCATTCCAAAATAGAATAGCATTTCTTATGCAGGTAATAAAATAAATTTTCAGTAGAGAAGATTTTTTAAAAGCAGAAATGTAATCCACATTTCCTGAAAATAACTTTGCCACCTATCTAGTCTGACCTTCCAAGGTACCTTAGGCTTTGTTCTTGCACTTGAGACTTCTGTCCACTGCTTGTCTTCAGTACATACAGGCTCAAGTTAGTGACCCCAGAAGGCTTATTTTTACATCTTTTCATTGGGTATATTTAAAGTCATTTCAGAGGCAAAGAGAGATAGGATAAAAATAAGCTAACAATATAGCAGTGCTCTAAACATTATGACCATAATTTCTTTGAAACATTTTAAATTATCAGACTATAAAAACAATTTTTTAAAGCAAAGTATCTATAATCTTCCCTACCAAAACTGAGTATGACTGGGTCAGGGACAAACTAGATCCTGCCCATAGAGGTAAACAGAAGCAAAATCCAGGCTCTCTGCTTAGTTTATGCTTTTTATCTTGCTCTTCTGTCCAAGTGTGTGTGCGTGCGTGCGTGCGTGTGTTTAGGATGCTGGGAAATGAACCTAGGGCCTTCTCACTGAGCTATATATCCTTTGTTTTTTGTGAAACTAAGTCTCCAAGTTTCCCAGGTGGGACTTGAAATTTTGATAATTCTGCCTTAGCCTCCCAGAGTGCTGAGATCAGCCTGTGCTACCATGCCAGCACTGTGTGTGTGTGTGTGTGGGGGGGGGGGGGGGGGGGTATTTTAAAACTCATTTTCCTACAGTATTTTTCACAGAACACAGTTCTTATAAGGAATCAATCAAAGCTAAGAGTATAGCTCAGTGGTTAAAGCATTTGTCTAGCATACACAAGGCCCTGGATTGGCTTCCCGAGAACCACAAAAGTAATCAGACGCCTGTAACTGCAGCGCTCAGGAGGCTAAGACAGGACTGCCTTGAGTTCAAAGCCATACTGGTCTACATAGTGAGTTCAGGATCAGCCTGGACTATAGAATAGGACTCTGTCTCAAATAAAAAAAAAAAAAGGTAATCAATCAGTCATCAATGATTCGGTGAACAGAAAGATAAAGAGGCTCAGAAGAAAACAGCATGAGTCCAGAGAAGCCATGTTCCCTGCTGCTGCCTCGCAACCCTGCACACATACTAGGGGCTGCCCTCTGGCCTACGTACGTGGGCCTTAGACACTTTTGCCTTCATCAAGCCTTTCCTCCACAAAATATATACATATGCACACTTTATCACTACTAGTATAATGATAAATCTAGTAATGATTCTAGCAAATATACTCTTTGATCTAAAAATTCATTCTGATTTTAAAAGATATTAAGATATTTTCATGGGGCCCCAAAAAAAGCATGAGCCTTGAACACCACCTAATAGAGGACAGAGGGTAGCCCCCAGTCACCAGGTCACAGGGGAGACTCCACAGACCGTACTGGCAGTACCCCTTTTCCACTGAAGTGGCAAAAGTTCCTGGAGATACCAAAAACGGCCATGAGCTATTTCCACTAGCTCAGAACTCCCCATTAGCAGAAGAAGGATGTAACACCCGTCTCACTGCAACAGCAGCCTCCAGACAGAAGCCCTTCTGCCTATTTGCCACAAACTTGTGATTTAAAAGAAAAAAAGGTTTCTGAACAAAAATTGTGTAAGTCTACAGTTACTACAATGCCTTCCACATCTAACATATTATTAACCAATGATGGCACTGACAAACAGTTCTAAAACAAAAAGCAAGAGAAAAGAGGCTTTGCTTCCCCTCTTTGTTCAGTCTTGCCCCACTGTCACCATGTAAACTTAGCAGTGTGTTCTTTTTCATGGAAAGCACTGACTTTCCAGTCACTGGACTGAAAGTAAATTTGTGTTCATTAAATTATGATCTTATCCACTGAGCATCAGTTTCTACATCTGACCAAGCCCTCCCCACAGATCCTCTGGGAACCACCCACAGCTCCACCCTCTCTGCGTGTGCCTTCCTCCCAGGACCTCTTGCTCAATGCTAACCTGAGATTGACCTCTGGGCCCATATCCAACACAGCTCCCAAAATGGGAACAATGGTTCCAACACACAAGTGTCAAGGCCTGTAACCTTCAAGATCAAGTTCAAACCCATGGCTAGCCCAACAGAGTCTTGCAGGACTTTTACCTGCTCATCTTTGAAGGCAAGGCTTATACCACATGCCCAACACACCACTTCACACCCCAGGACCTTGAACATGCTATTCTGTTTGCCTGTACTGCAGTCCCCAGTCACTCTCTTTCTCTCTCTTCTTCCTTCCTTCTATTCTTTTTTCCAACTCTAGTTCATTTTTTAAATGCAACTCAGCGCTCCTTTTGGACACCCTCCTGCGAGTCATCCAGCCTTATTTATTTGCCTCTCCTCTGAGCCCCTGATGGCCCTAGGGATGCCTTGGGCACAGTCCCTACTCACCACAGCCACTGTCCTGCACCAAGATCGCCTGCAAACCTCTGTTTCCAGAGTGCGCTCCCACAGGGCAGTGCAGGGTGTCTGGTGAGGGTCACTTTCTGATCCCTACAGCATACTCCACTAATGTCACTTAATGAATAGATGAACACCTAAAAGAATGAACAAACTGCCCTCAGAAAAAGAAATGAAATTAAACTTCAGCTGAAATAAAAACCTCATCCATGCTGGTTCTTCAATGCCATGTACTAACGGTAAGTTATTTTGCAGCTGGTTTAATGTTTATCTTAATTTAAATAACCCCTTCCTCCAAGGGTATGCCAATTAACAGCGGAAGGCTACCAGCACGATGTTTAAGATTGACGAGAACAAACTGCTTTTGAGCACCCTGAAGAACTCCAGAAGTGCCTATTTACATAGAAATAATTGAAAATCATTCTGATAGCTTCAATAACATAGTCCCCCAAGACTGTGACCAGGCAACAATTTGTTAGCCTAGTTGGAGTTAAAATATGTACTTGAACGTAATAAAAGTACATTTATTTTAAAATATCCTATAATTCAGATGGGCCTACCCTCCCCTTCCCTGCAATTAGTAGGAATTAGTGAAGTTTCACCATACTTCCAGCTACGAACAGCTCGCCTGAGTGGCCAAGGTTCACCTATAATCTCTTAATTAGACACATCCCTCACGACATACCCACCATTTTTAAAGCAAATGTTGACAGCCTGTCAGCCACAGAGGACAACCCCAGAGTTCCATACCTAGAATCATATGGATTTCCTATGGAAATGGCTTCCACAGCCGCAGTTAGTCAATTTAATAACCTTATTAAACACTTTAATGACTTCTTGGGCCTAATGACTGTATCTAGTCTGAGAGAAAATGCCAGGCAGAGTAAAATTAAAAATTTAAACTAGCTGATCCTACCCTGTTCCCCATGTGAAAACACGCCTCTAAAGGAAGAGAGAGCCCAGGCCCTGTGAAAATCTCGTTCTCAGGCTTTCTCTGGTACCCACTCTGGTTTCAATGAACACTGTTTCTTCTCAACCCCAACCCAGGTCCACCTTTTATGTGCTTCTTCCTTGTCTTTTTTTCTCCTTAGTGCTGATACTGAGATGAAATTAATAAAATCAGCTGTACTGTACAGGATAGTAACATATGCCAGGCACTGAGCTGCTTTTTCACACACTTTCATCTTTCCAACAATCCTAAAGTACACTAAGTCACCACTGAGATTTTACGGATAAGAAACATGGTCTTCTACAGCTTAAGCAACTGGCCCAGAGTCAGTTGACCAGTGTGGACTCAGATCTGCCTTGCCTAACGCCTATACTTGCAACCATGGTCTATCCAGTGCCTCTATCAGCAACAACTACTACTGTGCAGCACCCACTGCCACTGTAATTGTATTCTTACAGGGAAGAATTCACCTACTTTTCCCTTGGATAAAGTAACAGTTTAAGCAGCCTAGTTTTTCTGAAACCCTGTCCCTGAAATTGTTAGATACTACGTTGTATCTAGATGTCATGTCTCCTCAGTCTCGTCTTAGCAGGACACTTACTCAGATTTACTTTGGTTCCAAGCAAAGTGTCAATTCCTGGACAATTCTGAGAACTGGTCAGGTCTTTTGAAGTACATCCTTCAACAAAGATTTGCTTGGTGCTTGTCTCAGGATTGGACTGGGGCTCCAGGTGTTAGGGAAGAAGGTCACAGAGATAAAGTGCCAAGGGCTATCTGGTCCCATCCTGTCGTGTGACATTCCACTGTTCCTGTTAACTTAGATCATCCTGACTTGGGTAGTGTTTGACACATTTCTTTAATAAAGTTCCACTTCTTGCATTTCTTAACAAATGTAGGAATAAATTTATGCTCAGTAATTTTTAAGCCATGTCTAATTTAATCGTAGCTGGCAACTATTTCTTGAAATATATGAGAATGTTAAACTGAAAGAGTGAGATATTAAACCATAAATTCCACGGGATCTCAATTTTCTGCAAATGACATACATGTATCTATAGAAAAAAGACCAGAAAATAGTCCTACATTTTTTTCCTTAATACTTTTCAAAAAATGTTCTGCAGAGAATAAATATTTTTAAAATGTAGAAGGAGGAAAATAAGTGGAGACGGGGTAAGGCGAGATGGAGCAGTGGTGGAGGGTCAGAGTATTTCTGTGGGACTGGATCAGGAAAAAACAATGACCGTAACACCAACACCATGCTCAGAGGGACAGCAGCGTTCCCTGGAACTTTGCGGATACTTCACGTATGGCATTCTCAGCTGCTTTTCTTACGAAGGAAAAATTCCCTCATAAGGAAGCCACACTATTTTTTAAATGCAAAAACTTAATAACTGCATATAAAACCAGAAACTGAAAAAAAATAAGAAAGGGAGACAAGGAGGGAGGGGAGAAAGGGAAAATGAAAGAGAAAGACAAGCAAATTTAAGAAGTGAAAGTGAGGTTATTTCGGGGGGGAAGGGTGTGTGTGTGTGTGTGTGTGTGTGTGTGTGTGTGCATGCGCACACACACGCGTGCTGAGGGTCAAACCTAGGGCATCACTCATGCTAGGCAAGTGCTCTGTCACTTAGCTATATCCTCTGTCCCCTGAAAAAAAAAAGAGTTTTATTTTATTATTTCCCTTCAAAGTCTCCAATGTGACAGGCACCAGGCAATATTCTATAATGACATTCACTGGTTCCAGCCCAATCAGTTTCCAGTCAGCATCCTGATATCAAAACTATGTTTTGGGGCTGGGGGTATAAAGCTCAGTAGTACCAGGCTTGCTTCACATGTGCAAGACCTTAGATGTGATCCCAGCACTGCAAAAACAAAAACAAAAGAAGTTCTCCTAGAGCAGTCCAAAACGTGAACATCCTTCAGCATAAGTGTATCTTGAACACATGAACACTACCCCCTTGAGTCTGCTCGAGAATGGCCTGTAGTGGCAGGGCCCTGGCAAGGCATAGACCCTCCTCGGCTGGCATGAGCCTGCTCTCTCTGCCAACAGAATGATGCATTTTTGTCCCTCAGGCACCAATAACTGTTAGTTGCACAGGAGTTGCTACTGTCCCTAGTATACAGTATGTATACCCTGAAAGGAAATGAAAAATCCTTATTCCAAAAGTATAAATTTCTAAAGGATGAATATGGATTCACAGTCCAGAAAAGCAGGGGAGGTATACCCACCCACGAAGACCCAGACACAAAGGACTTCGGCCTACCCTTCAGCTCACCCACTGGTAGGAGGCTTCAGGTACACCCAGGGCTGAGAAGTCCAGGCCCTCATGGAGGGAGCAGCAGCATACTACATAATGCCTGAATATTGGGCCCCATGAACAGACCCTGTTCTCGGCTGGAAGCTGCTAATTCACACACCACAAAAGATGAGTTTCAGCAAGGCTGCAGAGAAATCGAACTACTCATTCCAGACATTAGAATAAAAAGAGCAAAAATGCCTAACTCCTCCGTAAAAGACGCTGTCTGCAAGGCGTTTCCTGTCACAGCCACCTGCCTTTCCATTTGGATTCTGGGTTCTGTCTCATTAAACACAAGAGTTGATTCAGTTGGGTCCGTCTAATTATTCTTATTAAAATATGTAACCATAATATTTTAATTGTAAATTAAAGTTGCATGCATGAATGAATCTGAATTCATTTTAATTTTACAATGGCCCAACGCCAAAGCCTTTTTATGGGGAAGATCCATCAGCTAGGCTACTGCTCTCCTGGGAATACAAACCAATGTGCAAACAGAACGTGTTTAACTAACAAGGGAGACTCTCGCTCCCTTTTCTCCTCTCCCTAGATTTATTATAGTAATAAAGCTGTTTTAACAAGAGACTGCATTTTCCAAACCTTAAAAAAAAATACAATGAACTTCTAGGTTGGCATTGCCAGTTATATAGAACCAAGATGTCACTTCAGGCCATCTGAATTTTGAACAAAGATGGCAAATACACTTTAATTCACATGTGAACTCATGATACTTAGTAATATCTGCTGTATTCAACTAGAAAGTACTTACACAAACAGCTCATACTCGGTCTAAATTCTAGACCAATCAGTGACATATATTTGACCCTTCCCTGCATGATTACGTAGATCCTGACTCATTTTCCACTAAACAAGATACTAAGATACTAAGAGTGAATTGAAACTTCCCCTGTTCTAAGTGGCACTGACTGTCAGGGTAGGTGAGGAAATAACAATACCATTAATAAGTGAGCTATGGAAAGCTTCTTCCTGATGCTATGCAGAGGCCTGAAGGGAAAAGGAGCAGCATGTGCTCAACACGGGTGTGAGGGCTGACAGGAGGCATGACCCCAGGAAGTAAGGAAAGAACTGGAGAAGGGCAGGGGACAGGAGGACACACAGCAGTCACAACTCCAAATATGCTCAGATGCAAGGATCGAGAAGTGTCCTAGTGTGGGGCAGGGAACAGGAGGTAAGTCTAGAAAAAGAAGCAGGTTTGGGGCCTCAAAGGCCCTAGAGGCCACGTGTAGGCACTGACTGTTCTCAGAGCAACGGATCAGAGGGCAGACCATTCTGGATGTAGAGAACAGATGGCAGTGGTACACAGTGTAATCCCAGCACCTGGGAGGCCGAGGCAGGAGGATTTTAGGTTCAAGCCCAGCCTGGGCAATTTAGCAACTTAGGGTTAAAATCAAAATTGGCTGAGAAATGCAGCTCAGTGTGATAGTCTGTGGCTCAATCTAAAGTACCACAAAAAAAGAAGGAAGGAAGGAAGGGAGGGAGGGAGGCAGGTAGAAAGAAGAGAGGGAAGAAAGATTAAGAAGGAAGGGATAAAGAGTCATATTACAGTCAGGATCAAGCTTTGCAATGTTTCTTGCTGACACAGGCTATAAAATAACTTTTCAACATATTTCTTTCTTTCTTTTTTGAAACAGTTCTGTAGCCCATGCTGGTCCTAAACTCACTATGTAGCCCAGGCTAGCCTTAGATTTGGTAATCCTCCTGCCTCAGTCTCCCGAGTGCTGGGATTACAAGGGAGCACCACCACGCCTTTTTATGTGGTGCTGGGAAATCAATCCAGGGCCTTGAGCTTGCTAGGCAAGCAATTTAATTGCTGTGTCATTCCTCTAGCCCCTCGACATATTTCTTTGCAACTTGCAGTATTTTTTCCTTTTCCATTAATAGACTTTCCAGCTTAAAATCCTTAATGTTATAATTATAACAAAGGATAATTTCAAAACCAATGACATTTTCAATACATAATTGGTTAAAATTGATATCTAGTTTTCAGTCTTCAAAATGAACTTATAATAAAAATCAAATGATTAAACCAACAAACCAAATAATAAAGCAAGCTTCTTATAATAATTTTTTAAAAAAGTATTTGTTGCTTTCCTGGTAAATCATCCCACCCTAACTCTCCAGAAGGAAAACTTTAAATGTGACTGGAGTAGGGCTTGTGGTAGGCACAGCCCACTCAGGAGTGTTAGGTTAGGCCAATCGTACACCCTTGAACACAGCCTTATCGTACCCACAGGGAGGCCTGGATTCACCCTTGATCTGGCATGGCCTGCTTGAGTAGCATCATGTGCCGGAGGCTTGGCCAGTGGGAAGTCTAGCAAGATGATGATCACAGACACTTTTGGCCACACTGTGTCACTTCCAGTCTCCAGAGGAAATGGAGACTAAGGGGTCCAGTCCGCCATTCACATTCATTGGTTTTGTACCCAAGGATTGCTCAAACTCTGCTTCAAAAACACTGGAGCAAGAAAAATTTGTTTCTGAACTAAACTTGTACAGACTATTGCTTACAGTTATTATCCTCTGGCTAATATACAGCAATAACTATTTCCACAGCATCTGCATTGCATTTAGCCCTGTAAGTAATTTACAGGTGACTTAACATGAACAGAAGGATGTGCATAGGTTTTATAGAACTATCCCCTCTCTTTATATAAAAGACTTGAGTATTTGCAGATCTGGGTATCTGTGGGGGGTCCTGAAACCCATCCTACTGGTACCAAGGAAAACTGCAATAAATCAACTTCCAAAAGGAAACAGGCTTTGCAATCACAGAAGGACAACCTTCCCTGAAATGTGTGGAAAACGGCCAAGAGATCCAGGAGGCAACAAGCAGGCAAAACTGAAACACACGGCAGACAGTTCCCTTTGGCTACCCAAAGCTAAGAGCACTCAAAGAGCAGCCCATGGAGAAGGAAAACCAAGAAAGCAGACCAGACAGAGGAAGACAGCTCAAGGCCACGGGTAGGAAGCAGAGCCTGGGAAAACTCTGAGTCACAGGAAGATGCTTCTGACAAGAGATAGCTGGCACAGAGCCCTACAGCTTAGTCACTGGAACCAAGCAGTGAAGGCCAAGACGTGCCTACACTGAGAAGAGTTTGGGAGGACAGGTATGTTGTTCTTCCTTTGACACTCTTCTGTGACACCATGGGTTTATGGTTAGTGAATAAAGAACTAACCTGCAGGGAATCCAAATACGTGGTTTAGTTATAGTCATATTTGTGATGACGTACCTCTTTCTGTTGTTCTGGAAACATCTTCAACATAGGACACGCTCAATCTGCAAAACAAGATGTCAATGCTAGGTGAGCTGAATGTACATATGGGAGTGGACACACTCTCACGGCTTCCATAGTCCTGGCCAGTGCATCTCTGCCCCCCTCTTGCTCTGCTCCACTGCTGACCAGGCCACATGAGCATGCTGACCAGGCCACATGAGCATCAGTCCACACTGGGAACTGGGAGTTGGATCACAGCCAGCCTCCAACAGCTGAGTGATGACAGGTCCTCAGGTTACAAAGCCCGGCAGTCAGGCTGGAGCTGGAGGCTTAGGACATTAGAGGAGGCTGAAGACGTGGAAGAATGAAAGGTGGGGAGGTGCTGGCAGTGGTGAGACAGACAGGAATAAAAAGATACCCCAAGAAATCCCCCACTGAGAACAGCCCTGAGAATTCCACTAGAAACTCAGATGTGAGGGACAGGTCATTCCTGTGACACTACCAACATCAGACAAGAGGAAGTGGGGCCCAAAAATGGGGGAGAGTCAGGACACTGACTATAACCTGAAAGTCGGTAAGGCCAGCCTGTCGTTAGATTCCCTATATGTCCCCGAGACTTCCTATTGGGTTGGCTGGTTGGTTGGTTTGTTGTATTGTTGTTACTGTTCTTTTTGAGACAGGGTTTTAGTCTGTAGTTCAGACTGCTCCTGAACTCACTATGTGGTCCAGGCTGGCCTCAAACACACAGCAGTCCTCCCTCAGTCTCCTGAGTGCCGGGATTATGGGCGTGCACGACCACACCTGGCTTGCGTGGTGCTACTTACGCTTGCGGGACAAGCAGTCTGACCACTGTGCTGTCCCTCCATCTCTTCCTCTTGTTCTTTAAACCCCATTTATTATATACACTCCTTAGAGTTAACACCTGATCCCTGTTATAAATACACAGACAGATAAGTGAATTGTCCTGCTTACAACCACATACATGTACTCTTACAGCTGGATTACGACTGCTGGCTGTTTGCCTTTATTTTAATGTCTGAAACCATTTCCTGGGTACTCAGAATCATCCACACCTATTTCCAAAGTGTCAACTAAACAGCTTTGGTACTACAGGAAACACAAGAAGCAGGATGCAAGCTGTAGCTTCCAGTCCCACTTACATCACTGGAAAAGCAGCCCATAACTGGCTGAGGAAAGGACCTGCACAGAGGGTGTGCGAGCCACGCTGTGAGCACAGGAGGCAGGCTTCCAAGGGAATGGAAGTCTTCCCACCTGAGGAGGTGAAGGGGATCCACAGAGGAGGAAGAGGCGAAAAGGGAAAGCTCGTCACTCAAATACAAGATGTACTTCCAGGAAAAGAGAAGTGTGACAGTGACACAGGGAAGGCAACAAGCAGTCTGACATATGATGAAGAAATAATGACCAAGCCACATCACGTGAGGGGTAGGGTTCACGGATATATAGCTGAATTGTGGCTGCTGAAAAGACAGGTTCATGTCCCACCCCCAGAGATCTGTGAGTGCAACCTTACGTGGAAAGGGGGCTTTGGAAAATAATTAAGGATCTCCAGATGAGATCATCCTGGATTCGTAGTACAGAACCTAAATCCAATGACAAGTGTTCTTACGGGAGAAAAGACACACAAAGGGAAGGTCAGGGGAGATGGAGGCAGAGGAGGAGTGATGTAGCACAAGCCAAGGAACACCTGAAGAAACTAGGAGCCGAAAGGCAAGGGAGATCCTCCCTGAAGCCTCCAGAAGGAGCACAGCCCTGTTAGCGCCTTGATTTTGGACCTCTCACCTCCAAAATTTTGAGAGAATAAATTTCTGGTTAAGGACCAACTCATGGTAATACAGGAAACTAATACAGAGGGGCAGTGTGGAGAGTAAACTGGAAAGGGTGGGTGGGACTGAAACATGGAACATGGGAACTATTATTACTGTTATTACTGGGGGCCCTGCAAGGAACCACGCTGCACACACCTGAGTGGGCACAAAGTGGAACACAGAGCACACTCAGAGCTTATGAAATGACCTCAAGATTACAGAAGCCCAGGACATTCTGTGACAAGGATGAAAGGCACAGAACATGGAGGAATCAAGACGCCATTGTGTCAAGTGAAATAAAATAGGTATGAAACACAAACACTGTGCAAAATACCCAGAGCAGCGAAACCCTGAGACAGAAGAGGGAGGCTGCCGCCGGCTCGGGGCAGAAGAACAATGGGAAGTTGGCTAGAGGTACAGAGTTTCAGTATTACAAGATGAGAAAAATCTATGTTGTGAAACTTGCAAAACAACGTGAGTTAACAGAACACTACTCAAATGTATAATTCTGAACAATTTAGATAGTGAGTTTTATGTTATATGTACTTTCCCACAAGTTCTTTTTAATTTTTTTCAAGAATGGAGATACTGCGGTATTAAGAGGCTTTATTGAAAAAGTGACACTTAAGGTGGGGCGGGGGCTGAAAGGAGGAGCAGCCTAGGCATCCTGTCACCCAGGGAGTCCTGTGTTGGACCAAAGTTGGATGGCGGGCTCCATCTTCCCAGGATCTGTGCTCCCTACACACCCCAGAGGCTCTGCCCAGGTGGGGCCTCTGGCCCTATGCCACCACCCTTGCAGACATTCTGCAAACTCTGCTCCTGTTCCATGAGTCTGCACAGAAACCACTTCTCCTCTCAAGCCCCAGCATCACAGTCTCCTACTAGTAATAGTATCTCCCCATCCAACACAGCATAGCTGTATTTGTGCATGTGTGCGTGTAAGAGAGAGATTCAATTTCCCAACCATCATCAACTTCCCACTTTTTTTTTTTTTACTGTATCAAAAGAGCTATTGTGGTTAATGTTACGGATCTCTATGGAACTATGTGCTATTGGGAGATTGGGGCCTAGTCTGGAGGGGTGGATTACAGACATATAAATTGGATTACAGGCGTGCAAATTAGATTATAGGTGTGTAGTAGAGGTTTACCACACCTTCCACACCTGGATCCAGGAGCTGATCACTGGGATGAGCCCTGGAAGGATAGATAAGCGGCTTCCTTGAAGGACTACTCTAAACTTGCCAGAACTTGCCTGTTTGTGATGTCGTGAGAAGCTGCCTCCACCTCTGCCTCTGCCATGTACTTCGATTGCTGCCAGCCACCCCTGAATGGACTGTGACCTTCTGAAACTGTGAGCTAAAATAAACCTTTCCTCCTCTAAATTTGTGGATGTCAGGTGTTGAGTCACAGCAACAAAACAGTAACTAAGACAAGAGCAGTCAGCCCTCAGGCACTTGACTTTATCTCCCTTCTGGATGTAGGATCAGGCTCCAAAAGCAGGGAGCCTGTGCTTAAGAACACAGAGGAAGCAAATAATGTGGCTTTCTAGTATTCCTCTACACTTCTCACCACTTTTCTTTGATGCCGCCTCCTCTGAAGCACCTTCACCACAGCCCTACAGCTTCCACAAGAGCCCATCACCTTTTAATGCCAGAGACTCCAGTGTAGGACAACGGTGCCTAGGCAATGGCATCAGTCACCCTGTTCCTTCCCTATCACAATTCCTCCCCCACAGAAAGCGATTGCAATAGTGTAGATCTCACATGTCCCACAAAGGCCCACACACTGAAGGCCTATTTCCCAACCTGTGGTGCATTTGGGAGGTGGGAGAACCTTTAAGAGACAAAGGTAAGGGACGTTAGGTCATTGGGAGGTTTGGCCCTACAGAGGATCCTGGGACTTTGGCCCCTTCTTTCTTTCTCTCACCCTCCCACTTCCTGGTCACCATGAAGTGAGTAGCTTTCCCACTATATTCTTCCTGCCATGATGTGCTATCCCACCACAGGCCCAAGAGTAACACACCCAAATGACTATGGACTGAAACTTGAGAAACCATACGCCAAAGCAAACCTTTCATCCTTATAGGTTGTTCACCTCAAGTATTTTGTCATGGTGACAAAAATCTAATAGTTACTTTATAAAAAGTTTTAGGAAAGAGTCTTGTATTCATAGGAGAAAAGCTTTAAGGCATAAGCCTCAGGAAGCAGTGGGAAAAGGACCCAAATAAGGGATCAGCCCCACAACTGGGTCAGTCTCAAAGATACTTAAGTAAGTAACGTGAGAAATGTGTCTTTCCCAGGGATGTCCAGCCTAGTCTCTAACTTTTTATGTACCCCAGGCTGGCCTCAACTCAAATTAATTCTCCTGTCTGAGCCAAGAGCTGGGAATTCCAGTACAAGGCCACCACACCGAGCTAATCCTTTATGTGGCAAAGCACTGAGGAATCACCCAGGGCCTTGTACATGCTAGGCCTGTGCTTTAACCACTGAGATACACTCCCAATCCCTAGAGTTTAGTCTTTAAATTATGTTTTTCTGGCTTTAGATGTAATAAATACATTATAATCTTTTGGAATTTTTTTTAAAAAGAAGAAAGTAAAGAAACAGTGAAATTTCTACCACTCAGAAATGACCACTGTTAATTTCATTGGATACAGACTCCAATTTTTAAATAAATAAGTAAATAAATAATTTTAAAAAAAAGAAGTCAACAGCCAGGTGTTAAGCAGGTGCATGCTAGCGGACACCAGTAATGCCAGCACTCTGGCACACTAAGGCAGGAGGACACTGTTTGTCCAGCCCAGATTACTTAGTATTCTTTTATATCCTAATTTATAATGGTCACAGGTAGTCTAATATAGGGCACACCATAATCCATTTTTTCTAATTTACTTGTGAACATTTGAGTTCATTTTCTTTGACTGCAGACTGAGGCCAGGCTCACTCATGGTAGACAAACACTCTGCCCTGGAGCCAAATCGCCAGCCTTTTACATTTTTTACTTCGTGACAACCAACTTGCGAAATTGCCCAGGCTGGCCTCAAACTTTTGATCTTCCTGCCTCAGCCTCCCAAAGAGGCAGAATTACAGAGCTGTGGTGTTTCTCCTGGCTTCGTTGATTTTTAAAGCATCACACTGTTGACTTTCTTTCATAAACAAATATTTTGCAAATATAGCACTGATTTTTTAGGTTGAGTTTTCAGAGCTCAAATTACTGAGCTGAAGAATATAAACACTTTTTAAAAGCTTTGAAACTTACAGCTCACATTCCTACCAATAGTACCTGGTTCCCATTTCTCATGATCCTTCCCAGTAGTGGATACTATCATTCAAACTTCTCTTAGAAAGAGAGAGATAGGCAGTGAGCTGGTCTCCTGCAGGTATGAGAGCCAGAAACTAGAAAGGGATAAAAGGAACATCAGAGAGGCAGTATCACAGCTGGAATGCTGGGTGACCAGTGGTTACCTGTAAACAGCCATGAAAAAGACCTTAAAGGCCAGATTTGTTCTAGGTAACTCCAGGGAGATCACTGTGCTACAATCAAAAGAATGCAATCAAAAAGAATACAGCCACGCCACCCCAGGAAACCAGGGCTCCTGAGACCACACAGCCACCTGTAAGCCAGTCCAAACTGTTCTTCGGAACTCCACACAGGGCAGGCGAAGATGAAAACCACGGGGAAATCTCAATCAGTGAAGATTAGAAACATGAATGGAGTTTTTCTACCATTTACTATAAAAAGAGGAGAGGATAGTGGGTTTGTTTTTGTTTTTGATTTGCTTTTTTGGAGGGTTTTGGGTTTTGCTGTTTTGTTTGTGTTTTAGTGTGTAGTATTAAGGATTTAATCCTAGTCATTCAAACTAAACTGCACCTCCAGGATTTTCTTTTTTTTTTTTTTTCCTGAAACAGGGTCATACTACTTTGCCCAGGTGGTCTCAAACTTGAAATCACAGCCTTTGCCTCTCTGAGTGCTGGGATCACACTCACACCACCAAATTGGAGAATTTTTTTAAGGTTTATTCATAGGCTTAAAAAATTACTGGCATATAGTACATGAATAAGTGACATCCCTAACTTGTTAATCTTTTCAACATCTTAAGTTCCATTTATGGTCATAAACATAATAGTAAGCTAAGTTTAGTAACTCAATTTTAAGTTGTTAAAAAAAAAAGTGGTCCAGTGGCACAATCCTGTAATCCCAGTGTTCATTCTGGGAGCCTGAGGCAGAAAGATAACAAATTCAAGCCTCATATAGGCAACTTGGCAACACAGTGAGAACTTGCCCCAACTTCAAAATTAGAAACCAAGCTTGGGAGATATTCATACACACATACATATCACACACACATACATAATGTGCATATTATACTATATATAATTTAACTCAGAACTATACTGGTGTCACACTAACAGTGCCTTACACTAACAGACACTGGGACGCACCTGCACATGCATGTACACATTCTGCCCCCTGTACACACTCACTTCAAGGAGATCCCTGTTGTTCAGGAGACATGCAGCATGTGAGCAGCAGTCAGATATGGTGACGCACGCCTATAATCCCAGGACTCCGGGACAGGGAGGCATGAAGATCACGAGTTAGAACCCAGCCTGGGCAACTGAAGAGACTAGTAGAGAGAACCTGAAAATTTTGTTAAAGGGCTGAGAATCCAGCTCAGTGTGCAGGCCTTGGGATCCATCCCTAGTACTGATATTTTTTTTAAAAAGTGACTAGCAGAAACATGCAGAGCAGGTATGGGTTGAAGGTCAGCCACCACAGCAGGTATGTGACCTGTGCAGATGACAGGGACTTTTATTGTGGAACCACGTTTCCAAATGGCACAGTGGTTAAAGCACTTGCCTTCCAAGCACAAGGCCCTAAAGATTCCCCAGCTCCACATAGCTGGGTCCGGTGGCACACATCTGTAATCCCAGCACACTGGAGGCTGAGGCTGGCTGATTTTCCTGAGTCCAAGGTCAGCCTGGGCTACACCAGTGAGTTCAGGTCCAGCCTGGGCTACAGACCCAGACCCTGTCTCAAAAAAGAAAAAGAAAAAAAAAAAGAAATAGCTCTCACCTTCAAGATGAAATCTAAAAATATTTTTACCACATCCCAACAAAATGCTACCAAGGTTCTCTTAGTCATTTTTAGGGGATTTAAAAAAAAAAAAAAAGCCTCTTTTAGAACAGCAGGTAAATCTGAGAAGCTGGGAAAGAGGTCTGAGTAATTTAAACCAGTATGAATCAGCCCAATCTGACTGCACTGTTACCCAGGGCCCTCTCACCTGTTGCCTCCATGCCCGCCCCACCACCACACAGGCTGTTGATTAAGATGGGGAAGAGGGGTGACCCTGGCAGCTAGTATGAGGAGTTGTGTGGAGGTGACACAGCCCTCAGGGCCCTGCCACAGGATGCTCAAACAAGGGAAAGTGTGCTGCTGTCTTCACCTGCTAACATCACTGCCAAGGGTCACCTGGCAATTTATGCCATCATCATGGGCCACACAACTTATAAACTTCCGGCTGAGTTTGGTAAAATATTTAGTCAACTCATCCCTAATGTGATCGCTGCCTTGGCTGGGCTGGACCATTTTACCTAAGAGCTGGTCATTCCTAACTCTGAACAGATTGCCAATTCTGCCCACCCCACCCCTTGGCTGTCCAGTGGAGCTCAGAGAAATACAACCACTCATCACTGCCCAGCAAAGCACCAGCTGAACAGCAGCAGCCAAAGACTGAAGACGGGAGCGCAGCTCAGCCGAAAGACGCCTGCACAGCACTCCCAGGGCCCTGGCTCAAGCCTGGCAGTATCAAAAAATAAAGTAAGATAAGACACCCATAGAGCTATACTTAACAAAAGCGCAAAATGCATACTTGGAAAACTAGAAAACATCATGAAAAATTAAAGGAAAGCCAGGCATGGTAGCACCTGTAATCTCAGCACTCCAGGAGGCTCAGCCAGTCTGGGAAATTTAGCAAGACCGTATCTCAAAATAAAAATAAGAGGGCAGGATACAGCTTGGCAGTAGGTTCCAAAAAAAAAAACTAAAGAAGACCTAAATGAGTAAAAATTCCCACGTTCATGAACCAGAAGACACATCATTTATTTTCTATTTAAGTACCCAAGTTTGATTCCCAGCACCACATAAACCAGGCATGGTGGCACATCCCTATAATCCCAGCACCTGGGAGGCTGAGGCAGGAGGATTGCCATGACCCTGTCTCGAAAAGGAAAGAAAAGACTGCAGCTGGCGAGATCAGGGCAATCAGCACCCTCTGGTTTTCAGTCCAGACACAGGAAGAAAGTGGGAGGAGCTGGAGGGCCTTGGAGGTCACGTCAGAGGGCTGGCTCACAATCTCACCTGTTCCCTGGTGTCCCAATCCGGGAGGAAATACTACAAAAACACCCAAACCAAAAGTGCATGTTATAAGACCTATTGATCAAATTTTTTTTTAATTTCATGCATGCAAGGATCCCATGAACTCACTAATTCCTTCCTTTCCCACGCTTTGCAATTCAACTGGCCAGCCGGCCCTGACCACACTCCCTCCGAAGGCTTTCAAAGTTCATTTCCTGCAGTGTCACCGACCTGGTTCAAAAACTCACCAGCTCTCTCTGAACTCCAAATTTTTCAAAATTTTCCCACTGACCTCTCCACAAACCATGAAAATAAGTATCTGTACCTGATCCCTTGGCATTCCTTTTTAATACAGCTTTAGCTTTAACACTGCTTTAGTTGTAGCAATTTTAGGGCTTTATTTTTTCTTTTCTTTTCTTTCAATTGTGAGGGCAGTTTTTGTTATTTTTTGTTTGGGTTTTTTTGATTTGTTTATTTGGTGCTTCTAGAATCAAACTCAGGGTCTTCACACTGAGCTACGTCCCCATTCCAGTCCAGTCCATTTTTTTCTTTTTTCGTTTCTCTCTCTCTCTCTCTCTCTCTCTCTCTCTCTCTCTCTCTCTCTCTCTCTCTCTCTCTGCTTTTGAGACAGGGTCTCACTAAGTCACTAAGTTTCCCAGGGTGTGCTAGAACTTGTGATTCTCCTGTCTCAGCCTCCCAGAGTGTTGAGACTACAGGCCTGTGTCGCCAAGCCGAGCTACTCCTTATATTTTAAGACCACACAGGATCCTGGGCTCATTTAGCCATGAGAAATAAACATATGTAACTGTAAATACCATGGTGGGGGGGGGGCATTTGGCAAGAAAGTAAGGTACTGGTGGGCTGGACTTAAGAGTTACAGCAGTTACAGCAGTTAAGAGTGCTTTCCTAGCAAGCCCAAGGCCCTGAGTTTGACTCTCCAAGCACCATATAAGTCAGGTATGGTGGCACATGCCTGCAATCCCACTACTTGGGAGGCGGCAGCAGAAAGATTGCTGTGTGTTTGAGGCCAGCCTGGGCTACACAGGACCAGGACCAGCCTAGACTACACAATGAGACCCTGTCTCCAAAAGAAAAAGTAAAGTATTAGTAAATAGAGAATGCATTAGACTGTGATTCATGATGGATCGCCATCAGAGACAAAGTGGTACACTAGTACTTTTGTGTCTTCGAACTCTGCTATATTCCAGGAGAGATCACAACTGCTTCCAAGAAAGCCCCAATCCGATGGTGACTTCACATCCACAGCAACCAGAGGTCCTTCTCTCATCTTAGCAAGCATACTGGCTTATCTGAAGACCATCGCGGACTCCCCCTCCAAATCTCCATTTGCCATATTAATTATTCTTAGGTATTTAGGAGCTTTTGCTACAGGTTTCTAATAAAATGAACAGAAAACACAAATAAAAACAGCCATGATGTATAACTGTGCCAGGTATGTAATGGACACTGCCTCTTTTAATCTTTGCAACTACCCCTTTTACAGACAAGACAGTAAGGGTTAGGGAGGTGAAGCAACTTGCTCAAGGTCAACCCCACAAGGTCAACAACTTGTTCAAGGTCAACAGAAGAATTCACACTCATCTGTCAGAAGAGTGACCTGCCACGTTTCAGTTCCTGGCTGCAAGCTCACTAACCCCTAATTCTCCCTAATATAAAACTGCATCCTCTTCCTCACAGCTCTACGTTTACCCTTATTCTGGTAAATACTGACTACTATACCTGACTCCACCGAACCGTCAGCTCCGAAGGCTCCAGCCCCTCACTCTTCCTGATTATTTAGGGTCTCTGGCTTCTATCACTGTACCAGGCACCTAGTAATGAGCACCAGTCCTGACATTAATAGCGTTTGAACGAATGGAGGAAAACAATTCTCAGAAATTAACCAACAGCCCAATTAGGGCCCTGCGTAAGCAAAGCACTGCCCCTTACCAGCTCCCCCGTATTTATCCACTTTGGGGGACACCAATGCCAACTGATGAGAGAGGCAAGAAAATCCCGAAGCAAAGGTCTCATTTAGGACTGTAAGACAATCCCAAAGTCCAAACCTCCCAGTGGTGAGGCACAAAGTATACACTGTGGAAGAAGGGTGGACGCAGCGTGGACTCAGCCACTACCTCCAGGGCCACAGCTGAGCTTACCTCCTACTCAGTGGCCCTGGCCTTCCTACTTAACCTCCATATTCCTGGAATTCTCATTCATGAAATGGTGATTAACTATGGAACCTACACTTATGTAATTACCAAAAAAGAAAAAACAACATTACTTCATAAAAATATACGTTAGGGTAAAGCCTTCCTCTCAATAAGCACACATGTACTGCCATTTATGGCTGTTAAGTTTAGAAAACAAAAATCCAAAACCTAGTTTTCCGTCTGTTTTCTCAACTGGAGCAAGCACAGTAAATGAGTGCGAAAAGTCTGGAAGAGTTAGAGGAAGGCCTATCTTTCCCTCTGATCGGGTACACAAGGCAAACAAGTACAGTTAGAGGGTAATTATTACACCCATGACTCACTCTTCCCAGCAGTAACCCTGGGCTTCTCATCAATCTTAGCTTTTACTTTCAGATCTTAAACCATGTGATTCTAAACCAATTTACTTCCTAGACTATACCAAGAATTCATGAATTACCTGCTACAATGAAATAAGATCCCATGGTTTTACTCTAGGTATAACATTAAGCACATAAGTTACAAAAAATGATAATCTAAATATAATTTGTCACAAATATCAAAACAAATATGACAGCTTCAATTCTAGTTTTATAAAAGTTTCCCTTTCTCCAACCGCCTTCTAATTCTAAGCCATTCTGGATGTCTCCTTCACACTATAGACTTTTTTCTATTTTAAATATTTTTTCTGCTCTTTTAGTGTTTTCTTACCTTCCTCTAGTAACTTTCTTAAAATATTTAAGGCAGAATCAATCACATGCAGTCTGCAGGCTATTTCTGACCCTCAATTACAAAAGTGAAAGCAACTGAAAATAAAGGAAGTGGCATTACAAAAAAGGTTGATAATCTCAGCACCTTGTCACAAGGAAGGATTTGAGGGCAAGGTATCTAAAACTAGCCATCCAGAACTATCACACAGTACACTCAATCATAACATAAACCTACTGAACCAGTGGAACAATAGGTCTTTTAGGAACAAACTCTGGAAAACTCATGAACATAATTTCAGTCTAGCAAAACAGGAAAAACTTCTTTAAATCAGAAAATAATTATTTGCTACCTGTCAGAAATTTGAGTTCTTTAGGGCTCAAGATTTGCTTATCCGTCCAAAGACAGGCTCAATTTCACAATGATTTGTATTTTTTATGCCACAATTGAACAAGGGAGGAGGGGGCGGAGACATGCAGGGGGTGGGGTTTTATGACAAATGTTTATGCAAAAAACAAACTTGGTCACGCTGTTTTCCCAGAGCCCTAAATTCATGTAACACCTAAATGATTTAACCCTTTGTAAACGTGCAGCCTCAACAGGCCCTTCAGAACATCCCAGATACAGCTGGTCCTCCCATCCTGGCAAATGATGGGAAACAGCCCAGGCAAGCAAATGCTTCCCCACGAAAGGCGTGAGAAGTAGGCAGCAGTCTTCAAGAGAAAACCTGCAATGAGCTTCCAAAGGGATCCAGTACAATGCTGTATCTACAGCAGATAATACTGCACAAATTCCGAAAAACATGTCACGAGGGTAGATCCCATGTTAAGGATTCTTACTTCAATAAAATAAAATTTTTAAAAAAATCAGGTATTATCTACTAAGTGATTTTCTAACTGGCTCTCAGAGCAGACAGGAAGCAAGAAATGCCAGAAAACCTAAACACTGCAAACACAGTGCCTCTAGACACACACACACACACGCACGCACGCCCCTTTCCCCTTTTGCCAGTTACTCCGCTGTATGCTTATGAATGCTGTAACACAAACATTCTATCCTTTTCTGGGAGGCGCAGCACGGCAGTCTACTTCCCAAGAACTCTGGAGATTGTGGTAACCCCTGAGCCCAATAACCAGCTCTACATGCTGAAAAGCCACAGACCCCAAATGGCCAACAGGACAACAGAAAAAGGGCCAGGCTCACCCTGAAGAGAATATTAGAAAATGAGAAGACATTCTCTGTTTCTGGGGAGGCGTATGGCCATAAATGGTCAAAATGGCCGCACTGCCAAAACTGATAGGACAAAGTCAATGCAATCCCAATCAAAATACCAACAGCATTTTTCAAGAACTAGAAAAATGATTCTAAAATTTATATGAAACCAGAAGAGACTCAGAATATCCAAAGCAATCCTAAGCAACAAATCAAAAGCAGAGGCATCACAATATCGACTTCCAGTTATATTACAAAGCAACCATGATTTAAAAAAAAAAAAAAGTGCATGGCATTGGCATAAAAATAGACAGGTGGACCAATGGAACAAAACCAAGGATGCAGAGACAACCCCAAGCACTTTCAGTCGTTTGATCTTTGACAAAGGAGTCAAAAACATACACTGGAGTAAAGACAGCATCCTTAACAAATGGTGCTAGCAAAACTAGTTAGCCACATGCAAGAGTGAAACTAGAGGCTGGAGGAATAGCTCAGTGGTTAAAGCACTTGCCTAGCAAGCTCAGAGCCTTGAGTTCGATTCCTTAGCACCAGATAACCCGGGCGCAGTGGTGCATGCCTATAATCCCAGCACTCAGGAGAATGAGGCAGGAGGATTGCTGTGAGTCCACGGCCAGCCTGGGCTCCATAGTGAGCTGAGGACCAGCCTGGACTACAGAGTGAGACCCTATCTCAAAAAAAAAAAACTGAAAAAAATACACCTCCACCCCAAATAAAAAATTCCAATCAAAAATGGGCAGCAGAAATGAATGGACAGTTCTCAGAAGAAGTGAAAATGGCTAATAAATACATGAAAAAACATTCAGCATCTTTAGCCATCAGAAAAATGCAAATCAAAACAAACTAACGTTCCATCTTACTCTAATAAGAATGCTTGGTTCAAGAACTCAAAAAACAACAAATTCTGGAGAGGCTATAGAGAATGAGGAACGCTTCTATTCTGTTGGTGGGACTGTAAACTAGCACAACCATTATGGAGAGAAATAAGGGGTTTCCTCAAAAAACTGAAAATAGATATCCCATTTGACGCAGCTACACCTCTTCTGGGTATCTTCCCAAAAGAGTTAAAGTCATGTTACAGCAGCACAACTGTAAGGGATAAGAGGCTCAGCAAACTGGTTAGAGTACTTGTCTAGCAAGTGTACGACCCTGAGTACAACTCCCTAGCACCACACAGCCAGCCACGGTGGCGCATTCCTCTAATCTCAGCACTTGGGAGACTGAGGCAGGAGCACTGCCCTGAGTTTGAGGCCAGTCTGGGCTTCACAGTGAGTTCAGGACCAATGCAGACTACAGAGCGAAACTGTCTCAAAAAAAAAAAAAATCACTAAATATTAGAAGCAGTCAGTGGGTCCATCAACAGAGAAATGGGTAAAGACCATACAGTATATTTACATAATGGAATACTCTATGCCACGAAGAAAGGTAAATTTGATACCCTCATAGGAACGTGGATTGACCTTAAGGCCATCACACTTAACAAAGTAAAACACACAGAAAAGGTTAAGTACCACATGGTCTCTCTAATGTGAGAGAAACAAACCATAAAAAAGAGAGACTGAAAAAAGTACAAAGTCAGACTTGGTGGAGAGGACGGAGATAGGGGAGGATGAGAGTGTGGCAATGGGGAAGGGAAGTAAAAATACAATGTGATGCATAAAGATTTTTTTAATTTCTGGTTTCACCGTTTTGTAAGTCAACAGTTCAACATAGGTCTCTACATACTTTCTTTCAATCACGTGAAAGGTCAAGCATTTTTCATGTGTTCAGGAGCCACAACCTTCTTTTATATGACTTGTTCATGCATACTGTTTTTGACCATTGTCTTAAGAGTTCTTCTTCTTTATTGCTTTTTTAGAGTTCTTTTGTATTAGATAAATTAATATCTAAGTTGTACCATGAATTAAAGACATATTTTTCTGGTTTGTAACCCATCTTTTATTTTGTTGATAGTGGATATGCCAAGTCTTTTTGTAAGATGATAAATTTTACCATCCTTTTCCTTATGGTGTCTACAGTTTGCACCATACTTAAGACCGTTCCTACTCCAAAGTTATATAAATATTTTCCATTGATTCTTCTAGAAACCAGACATCCACGAACAGTGAAAAATTCCATCCCATGGTTGTGAATTACATCCTGACCATAATATGTTACTGGCCATAATGTACAGAAACTGTTGTGGTTTGGATGTGGAATGTCCCCCAAAAACCTAGAGTATCTATGGAACCACGTGCTGTTAGGAGACGGGGCCTGGTCAGGAGGGGTGGATTATGGGCATGAGGTAGATTACAGGTGGTGGATCAGGGACATGAGACATTTTCCTGGGCATGTGACCTGGAAGGAGAACATGACCTTAACCTGAACACTGAGGCTTGACCCGGGGTTGTGGGGCAGATCACTGAGACTGATCTGGAAGGACACATGCGAATTCCCCTTTCCTTGCTGACTCACCTTTGGGTCCACTATGCCATGAACAGCCTGCCTCCTGCTCTTCCTCCTGCCATGTGTTTTACCTGGGCCGGCCGCCCATGTGTGGACCATGAGACCTTCCAAGCCTATAAACTCAAATCGATCTTTCCTCTCTTAAATTGTGAATTTTGGGTATTCTGTCCCAGCAACAATAAAGTAACTAAAACAGGAACTAATTTTTAGTAGCTTTTATTTTCTTACTTTACAGCTCCGATGATTAGAGTTGGTACAGCAGGTAGCACCAGGCACACGGGGCAGGGCACACGAACACTCAGGGTCCTGGATGCCAGAAGGTGAACTACATCCTCAGCCCTTTTCTTACTTTTTATTTTGAGCCAAGGACTCACTAAAACACCCAGATGGGGCTCTAATTTGCAGTCCTCCTGCCTCAGCTTCTGACAGTGTGGAGATTGCAGGTGGCATTAAAATCTTAAAGACATCTCTGAAGTCTTTCCAAATAACTTCAAGAGAATGTGAGTAATAACTTTTCTATTCAAAAGCAGCATTTAATTAAGTGGGCCACACAATGATCCAACTGAACAATGACTCACCCTCAAGCAGAGGAGCCAACGTTCCCATCTACTGATAGAAATCCACATTCCTACAAAGTACCCACATAACTGTAACATTTATTTAAAAAGAATGGAAATGTTCCCAATTCCCCATGGATTCTGAGTAGATTATAAAGAGCATTGCTTATTTTGAGGACACAGAGCAAGAGACAGACATCCAATTCATGGGCTCTCTTCACATCACACAAAGCTCCACCCCAGGAGTGCCATCACATATCCCCTCAAGCGTGTGATGGGGGGAAAATTTTAAAGCCACTGCTCCCGAGGACAGGGTCCGTACTCATCCAATCTCTGTACGCCCAGGCCTCCCCCCGACCACCTCTAGAGCAACCTTTTTATCTTTGCCTCTAACTTTATCATGGTTGATATCATTTTGTCTATTAACTTATTTTCTTGTTTGTTATGTGTCATCTCAAAACTCTCCTAAGGCCGCAGACTTTGTCCAAATACTCATGCTTTACGGCCCTAGCACATAGCACAGTGCCCGGCTTACGGTCAGCTCCCAATCCCCATTAGGTAAATTAAATTTGATGGATGAGCTCCAGTTAACGTCCTCCATTTCTGCACCATCATCATGTTCCTAAGCAGCCCAATCACCTGGAACAGGAGGAGGAGCATAGGACTACACACCAGGCCTCTCCTCCCAGCCCATCTCCCCTCACTTGCACTTTTACCTTGTAAGAATAGCTCTTTTCCAGCAACAGCTCAGAGTGGACTGCCGTAAGGACTCTTATTTTCCTCTACTGTTTTCTTTTATTCCTTCTGCCCTAACTCCACTGGACCACAGAGGTCATGTCTGGCAGAACAATGTTAAAATTTTGTCATTAAAATTACAAAAACTGGCCCAGTGGTGCAGGTGTGTAATCCCAGTACTCTGAGAGTCTCTGGTAGGAAGATCACAAGTTCAAGCCCAGTAGCCTGGGCAACTTAGCAGAATCCTGTCTATAAAAAATGGGTGAAGGATGTAACTCAGTGCAAAGGCCCTGGACTCAATCTCCAGTATGATATATACACACACACACACACACACACACACACACACACAGTGGGAAACTGGGGTGTAGCTCAGCGGGACAGTATGTCTCAAGAATGTGCAAAGCCCTGGGTTCAATCCTCAACACTGCAAAAGTAACTCAAAACAGCAACCAAATTTTAAAAACAACTGTTTACTACACGGCAGTGGGCCTGGTGAGGATTTTTTAGCCACACAGGGGCCCCTACAGCTAACTAAGGATAATTCAATAAGTAATTACTGAAAGCCCATGTGTGACAGATAGTTCTAGGTTTGGTCCTGTCCAGGGATTTTTTTTTTTATAATGGTTAAGTAACACTCCTTGACTTCTAAAACCTAAAGATGCCAAGACACAGATATGAAAGAGGTTATAACAGAAACTCATTCAATGTACCAAAAAACAACTAAATAAAACAAACCATAGTACTGAGGGCAGGACTACAGGAAAGTGGAGAATGGAGAAAGGCTTCAAAGAGAAAACAGGGCTTAACTAAGCCTTACCTCTCGTATTAGGACAAGCACAGATGACAGCATCAGCCAAGGCGGTAAAGACACAGTAAAGCTTTGTGGTGGGAACTGAGGGGCTCAGCTCCCCTGAGCACAGGGGCAGGGATGGCAGAAGACTGCAAGGAAATAAGTGTGGAAGTTCCGGGGCAGATATTTCAGGACAAAGAAGCCACGGAAACAAGAAAGGACACTGAGCTTTTATCTAATAAAGGGCAGGGACATAGTTTAGTTGTGGCTACTAGGGCAATAGTCCCCAACCTTTGACACCAGGGATTGTTTAGTTGAAGAACACTCTCCAAAGGAACTGGAGAATGAAGCTCCACCTCCTGTCAGGTCAGCAAGGGTATTAGAATCTAATAGGACCCTGCCAACTTGAGGTGGAGCTTTGTTAATTTGTCCTGTTGGCCAGGTACCAGTCTGCAGCCTGGGATCTGGGGACCCTTGCCTTAGAGAATTGGTTTTCTGGGACCAACCTACTCCCTCCCCACTCCACAGATGTTAAAATCAAAGGCTGCTCAAGTTCCTCGCCTAAAGTGGCACAGTAACACATATAACCTATACACAGCTTCTCTTATACTTTAAGTCATCTCTAGATTACTTACAATACCTAATATAATGTCTACACTTGCTTCATTCACATGGATTTAGGATCATACTCAACACTCAAGTTTTGCTTATTTGAACTTTATGGAAGTATTTTTTTCCAAATCACAGTTAGCTCAATCCATGGATGTGGACCCCACAAATATGA
Organism: Ctenodactylus gundi; assembly: GCA_004027205.1. NCBI lineage: Eukaryota > Metazoa > Chordata > Mammalia > Rodentia > Ctenodactylidae > Ctenodactylus > Ctenodactylus gundi. The sequence goes on along the minus strand of PVKB01000854.1, from coordinate 160,673 downwards.
AGAGCTAACTGTAAGTGCAATCCTGACACATGGTAGAGACTCATCTGGATATGGGTGGAAGACACAGTGACAGGGAGAGAAAATACAGGTCAGGCCCTTCATTAGGTGACTGTTGCAATGCACTGGCCAGGAAAAGAGCACATGAGTCCAAGGCAGGCAGGAAGAATGGAGAAGTCACTGAAAAACAAGAAGTGGAACCCAGGGGATGTTCCAGGCTGGGGAACTACTGTGAATGGGTTAATCATGGCCAGAAGTCGCTATATGTTTGTCAACACCCATGGGAATACGCAACATCAAAATGAACCCTGACATAATCTCTGGACTTTGGATGACAGTGATATGTCAATGCAGGTTCACCAATTGTAGCAAAGGTACCACTCTGCTGGAGACGCTGATGTGAGGGAGGTTATGCATGTTGGAAGGGTACGGAGTATCCTCAACCTCTGCCCTATTTGTTCAATTCTGATGTGAACCCAAAACTTCTCTTAAAAAAAACCAAAGATTATTAAATTAAGTAAAGAACAAGAAGAACTTGGACAGAGCATGATGGAGAAATAGTCAGGGATGACTCACAGGCCGGGTGACTGGAAGAAATCTGGTGTTGCCAGCCGGATGAGGAAGTTGGAAAAGGGGTCTGTTTTCAGAGGCTAAAGAGAGAAGTTCATCAATTTCAACTGGGAACACAGTAGGATCACGTTGGGCATCCACAGTGTCCTATATAAAGGGGAGATAAGGAAAGGGTATCACAATGCTTATTAGAGAAAAAGCATTAAATGATTCACTTTTAAACTGAGAAAGTCTCCTCTAAAAAGGAAAAGCATTGAGACACATGGGAAAACCCTGTATTTCCCAGCCCGTCCCTCTCTCGTAAAGACTGGCTGCTGAGGAGAGTTCCAGTTACTTATGAGAAGGAGAACATCTGAAATTATGTACGATCTACTGGTAAAGTTCAAATCCACCCAGATGTGAAGGGACACTGATCCAAATGTAAATAACCAGCAAGTCATTTCAGCGTCAAGCAAGGAAGCTGTCCCTTGTGATAAAGGAGTAGGGCCTGTGCTAAGCAGGAAGGTGCCTAGGACAGGAAACGCAGCTGCTCAATGCCACACCACCTGGATGGGCCTTCACATTCTGCCCTTCACCAAAGGAAACTGCTTCATCTTCCTGTGCCACCATCTCCTCTTCTACAGGGGGGAATAACTACCTCCTCTGTGCATCAGATATAAAGATCAAAGATGAAGGGATGTGTGTCACCCACCATGCCAGCGAGGGTCACTGTCCTCACCTGTCTGGGACCTTCCCAAGCCCCCTAAGGTGAAAAGAGCTGAGGGACCTTTCTCAAGGTCACAGAGTATTTGTTCCTTTTTTTAAAAAAAAAAAAAAAAAGCATTTTCCTATTTTCCTCTTCAAACTCTTCTTTATCAGATGAGATTGTAACATTTAGAGACCGGCAATGTTTCACTCAGCCCCAAGCATGTGAGGTGCATACTAGGCCACCCCCACAAGGTCAGATCACCTATCTAAGGCCTGGCCTGGATTCAAGAAGCCTGAGATAAAAGGAGGAGGAGGCCCTTTTAAAGTGGGTAAAAAGCCTAAGTTCTGTTTTATTTTTTGCAGTGCTGGGAGTTGAAACCTGGGCCTCTGACCAATGAGCTACATCCCCAGCCCCTTTTCATTTTTTCATTTGAGATGGGGTCTCACTTAAATTGCTTAAGCCAGGTTCAAACTCATGACCTTCCTTGCCTCTGTCTCCCACCATGTTGGGATTACAGGCATGTGCTAACACAGCCAGCTCAAAGTTACCTTTTTTGCCCCCAAAGTAGTGACTATAATCCCAAGGCATTTGACATGTGTCTGTCTAGAGACTCAGCTTGGCCGAGTTACCAAAACAGAGGCTACGTTTTCAAGGCTCCATGAGGTGACTAGAAAGTTAGCATCAGCTTTAGCTTGTCTCTATGAATCACAATGCAGACTTCCTTGCCCAGGAACTGCATGTGTGGGCAAAAGAGCTGCCTGCCAGGGTCTGATCACTGGAAGGCAAACAGATTAAAAGACTGTCTTTCACTGAGAGACCTCAAAGCCCAGAGCAAAGGGGAACCTGCCTGTCTTAGTCACTTTCTCATTGCTGGGACACAATCCCCAACACCCACAATTCGGAAAGGAGGAAAGGCTTGTTTTACCTCATAGTTTCAGGAGGTCTCAATCCATTCCTAGGTGGCCTGCAACGGTGGAAGGGCCTAGCAGAGGCCTCACCTGAGAAGAACTGTTCATCCCATGGCAGCCAGGAAAAGCAACCAGGGAAGGGCAGGGCCAGCCAGGGAAGTGTGCCCTCTCAGATCACGCTTCTGACCAGGCCCCCCTGCACAGCACCAGAAGTCACTGATTAATCCACTGATAGAACTAATCCCCACAACCCAATCACCCTCCAAACACGCAAGGCAGCCCAACAAACACATTGCCCAACAAATCACTGCCCAACCAGGCAGGGATCTTTGATTTTCTGGTGCTGCAGGAGCAGTCTGTCTCTGCCCCATCTCTACCAAATGCCACTCTAGATGAGAGCTACTCTTATCAGTAAGAAATCAGAAGATAATCACACTGCTATAGGAAACTCTTCTGCTTATGTCTGTGTCAGTAGCTTCAAGGAATGTTGGTTTCCTCCATACAAAGCCCTTTGTTCTACCTTGTACTTTCCCCAGCTGGGTTTGGGTGCGAGTAGAGGAACTAGGCAGTACGCATGGTTAAAGACAGAAAAGACTGTGAATCACGGGAAAGAGAGGAGAGAGGGACCCATGAACCCGACAAGTGGCTTTTCCACTAGCCCAATAAAGTCTTCTGAACTAACAAAATCTATGGTGAGGCAGATTTCTCCACCAGTGAGGGAAAAGACTGGGTCTATACTGGAACAGGTAAAGAGACCATAGGAATCCTCCCCAGCTGCACCCCAGAATATTAGCAGAGAACCTGAGCAAGGCCTTGGGTTCTCCCAGGCCACAGGCCTGTGGATTCTCACCAGGGTCAATCATCTCTCTCAGGAACAGGAGCCCCAACTAACACCTGCATTAAAAGAGAATACGACTTTCTCCCCCAGAGTAATTGACCACAACCTGGTTTTACTAGTTCTCATCTGACCACAGCAAGCATGCATTGAAAAGGGCAATTAAAAGGCACCCACCCTTCTTTTGTGTTCATCTTACACGTCTTATACAATATCTAAAAGTGGTGTGGTAGTAATTCTGGTATTCCTTCTCCAACACTCTCCACTTCTCTGAGACTGATTCCCAGACTGTCATGCTTGCCCGATGTGATCCCCTGAATCTTCCCCATCTGCCATTGCCCTGACACTACTACCATCAGGCCCGACTATTTATAGGGATGGGATACAAGTCAAGAGCGCTACACATTTCACTTTACATGTTAATACATTACTCTGGCTGCTTTTAAAAAACCAGATTGGAGGGGAGTACAAGAGAACAAGAGCCTCACATGCGTGTGTGTGACGGCCACCCACGACGAGGGGTACAGGATCAGTGGAGTGCCTAAGACCTCCAGATGGCCCAGAGGGAAGGTAAAGAGGCATGGCTCCTAGTCCCCAGCCTGAGCCATCGAACTGGTGGCACGGGCACTGCTCCGCTGGAGGAGACCCAGAAGCTGGTTGGGCGCAGGGGCAGCTGAGGGACAACCACCAAACTAAAAGCTCAGGGCCCTGACCCCCCATCCACAGGGTCCCCTCATACCTCACATTCTCACACCTCATTTTATATCCTAAATTGTTGCCTTTTCTTCCTTCCAAAACAAACCTCAAGTGTCAAGTGTCAGGTTCTGGAAGGGGTGAGAGTTGGGCGAGTTAATGTGAGATGTCTGTGACCCATTCAAGGAACTATAGTCACATTCAGTATTAGACATCTGCACCTGGAGGTCTCGGGAGGGATAAGCATCAATAAGCGCTGGCATCAGGAAATCAGTGGCTTATCAAGGACACTTAAAGTCACAGAAACAAACCCAGTTTGCCCAGTGTCATGACTCCTAGATTACCCGGGAAGGTGATATGAAGTTCCTGGTCTCATCCTGGACCTACTGAATTCCAATACTGAGGCCCAGAAATCAGCTTAAATAAGTCCCCCAAATTCTTACATATTAATTCTTGCGTACGAAAACATCTGAAAATCCGACAGGGATGCCAGCAGATGCCTATAACCCTAGCACTCAGGGAGGGTGAGGCAGGAAGATAGCAAATTCAAGCCTAGCCTAGGCAATTCAACCATTTGCAAGATACTGTTTCAAAACAGAACAGAAAGAAAAAGTGTAGGTAGTGGTGGCTGGGAATGTAGCTGGCTGCGAGGCCTGGGTTCAATCCCCAATACCGCACACACAAAAGCAGGGTCTGAACACCACCTATCTGGGGAGAAGAAGAAAAGCAGTCCAACAGCCATGAGTTGCTGCCGCTGGAGGAAGCTAGGGAAAGCTGAGGAGCAGGGCAGGATCCGCAAACGCAGCCGGAAAAGTAGAAGAGGGTGAGAAATTCCAAGTCACAAGGGCGAAAACTACAAACCACTGCACTGGAGCAAGGAAGATGAATATCCGAACGGAAAATCCAGTGAGGCCAGGGTCACGCCTGCCATAATGAAGCAAGCGTCAGTAGGGAATTTCCAGGGACAGGACAGCACAGGGAAGGGACTTAGGGACCCCACAGTAATTGGGAGACAAGGTAAAGGGGCAACTCCAAGGCCTAATTTTCCAATTCTAAGCAATCTGAGCTACGCGTGGTATCCTAACTACAAGCCACCCACTGCCAGTACTAACTCGGGGTCTCTCTTCCTTACAACCAGCAACAGCTGAAGCACAAATGAATTACTGATTGGTTCAGCCTAAAGAAAAGATGACAGAACTGGGCTCAGGGTTCCGAGCCCAGCCCTTGTGAATGTGCAGAAAACGTGATCACAGGAGCAGGAGAGCAGGGAGCAGCAGAAGCCACCGCGAACCCATGGGAAGAAACCTGGGATAGTGAAAACAGAGGGTAATAAGAGCACATGACACACAAGATGAATAGGGTCCCTCCAGGGTGTGGCATGTGCTTGGTAGACAGGCCCGGCTGAACTACCATGTGCACAAGAGTAGCGCGCAGCGAGGCAGTGAAGACAGAGGCCCGCTGCACAGAGCTGACCGCCTGGCAAACACCTCGCTGACATAAGGTCCTCCTGTGCCTGCAGAGGAGGACGCTACTGGTGCCAGGCTGGGCAGAGTCTGTCTCCTGACAGACACAGGAAGTGGCTCTCAAGGCCTTATCAGGGCAAGAGCCCCAGCTGATGCCAACTGCCTAAGGTTCTGCCTCACAAGGCCTCACCTGTGTCATGTCTCACTTTTTCTGATATGTAGGAAACTGGGCCAAACACTGCACAGGCCTACGCAAAACCAGGGGGCATAAGGGGCACAGAGAAGGAAAAAGCGTATCTGAGATGGGAAAATGGGAAAGGAGATTTTAAAAATATGAAAATAGCCTTGCATCAATGATATCAAAGTGATCTTAAAGTGCTCCGACCCACCTCATGGATTCTCTTATACAGGAGGCAGAATACCCAAGCCCAACGGCACAGGCTGTCTTCCAGCACTCAGGGAGGCAGAGGCAGAAGGCTGCAAACTGGAGCCCAGCATGAGAAACTCAGTGATTCAGCAAAGCCTTGTCTAAAATTTAAAAATGGGCCGGAGATATAGGGTATTGAGAAGGTCCTGGACTCCATCTCCAGTGCCAAAAATAAATAAATAATAAAATAAAACCACCTCAGAAAAAATCCCTGGTTACGTGTGACTTATGTTTAAAAAAATTTTATAACCCACCTCCCTGGATTATATCCTTTACTTGTATGGAATGTGTCTGAAGATCTGAAAGTTTCAGAATCCCGTATGTAACAATATACCCAGTATGGTTTTTAAATTTTTTCGTTGATTTTTTTCATTCTTTCCCAGAGAGAATGCTGGCTGGGCTCTGGAATAGTGGGACCTCAAGATACAGAGCTGGGAGAAAGAAAAGGGGCACGTGAAGGGCTGCAGACTCGCTTCCCATCTCCTCGGTGTTCAAGTCATGAAATCTCTCTCAGCCACAGAAAGCGGCTACAGCATTTCCTACTGCACAGGATTCAGAGAGATCATGTACCTCTCGAAGCATCCAACACAGCACGTGGCACATAAGGAGCACTGAATATGTGTTATCCTCTCTCCCAAAACATGCCATCATGGCAAACAAGCATACATCTTCCCGGAAGCAGCCCAGAAGGCTGGGTCACACTCCTGGGACACAGGGGTGGTTCTAGGCATCGCCTGTCGGCTCTGTGCCACATCCCCTCATTCCTTTCCATTCTTCCATTGACAGGAATCTGAGGCTTCCTAGTGGAAGGCATCTGGGCAGCTATTAGGAACTGACTAGGAATTTCCCACCTAAGCCAAAAGAGAGCTTCATTTTTTTTTTAATCTTCCTAAGGGGTCCAGATAGCCTTGGAGAGAAAAAAAAACAATCAAAGACATCTACTTATGTAGTTTGTTTTAAGTTCCACTGTTAACCAGCCAGGTTTCTCAAGAGCAAGAGAATATGTACGTATTTTTAAGCCACATAAGTGACTAACATAAAATCTGAAATATTAAATGGCAGAAAGCCCAGGTTAGACATTCACAGAGTACAGAATTATCTTTGCACTACACCTAGGAAACAAAACTAAACTGAATGTTGAATTCATTTTTAAGTGCTTAAAGATCATATCATCCAGAATATGCCTTTCTGAATTAAGCAATGTTGTTGCTCTTCCTGCAACTCCACCTTCAGGAGTCACGATGACTGGGACAAATCTTTGGAATGAGAAGCAGAAAAGGCAGCTGGAAATACGCACCCAGAAATTCAGAGGACAGGTCGTGCACCAGGTCCCTCCAGAGCTGGGGTACAAAGGAAACGACCAGAGGACACAAGACCTGGAGTGAGCCCCAGTCCGCTTCTAACTGGCTGTGCGGCCCTGAGTCAGTGACTCTGCCTCCACACTGGACCTTGCTTGCCTCATCTGTATACACAGGTCACAAAAATACACGTCATTGCTAATGGTACGCAGTCCTTTCAGAATCTGAAGGAAATCACAGATTCTTTTCCCCATGATTTTCCCTGATGAATTGTTTGTTTGGTTGATTGACTGACTTACTGTTGGTACTGGGGATTAAGCTGCCCAGGATCTTTCACACTAAGCTATATCCCCAGCTCGTTTTTTACTTTTGGTCCTGAGAAGGGTTTGTCTAAGTCACTAAGCTGCCTAGACTAGGCTTGAATTCACGATCCTCCCATCTCAGCCTCTTAGAGTGCTGGGATTTTATAGGCCTGCGCCACCAGGCCTAGCTAACAATGTACTTTGTACCTGAATGTGAACTCATACATTTAGAGAAAACTTACTCCACAAAACCAATTACTATATATCCCCAGAGTCAGGATCACTAAGGGCTTATGCAGGCTTTTAAAAACATCACAGAATGAAATAGAAAGGTTTACAGACAAACAAAAAGCCTTAAGTGGATGTGCATCATTTAAGAACTAAAAGCATCTCCCCAGCAGAAAGCGGGGAGAAGGACCGATCCTCAGGGTGTGCAGGCCAGGCCAGAGAGCACTGATTCTGAAGCCAGGCTGCCTGGCTCACACTCAGACTCCTCCGTTTACCATGCGCCCAACCTTGGGTTCTGTGCCACTTCCTTCATCTGCGAAATACAAAAGCAAGGACAGTAAAACCAACACCTGTCTCAAGGGTCAATAATACACACAGACCACTCGAAATGGGGTTTGGCAAACATTAAATATAATCAGTATGTGACAGAAGCCTGGGAAACATTGATTGGGTGGGAGTAAACTCCGAACCAAGCAATTTAGGGAAGCCCTAAGTACCTTGATGCCTTGGTGTCCCCATATGTAAACTGTGGAAAATAACAGAATGTGCTTCGTAAGGCAGCTGCTTCAAGGAGATATATACATATACATATATATATATATACACACATATATATATATTTCAGTACTACTCAGCTATAAAAAAGATAAAGTAAATAATTTGTAGGAAAATGGATATATCTTGAGACTACCATGCTAAGAGAGCTAAATCAGAGACACAAGGTTAAACATCTCATGGTTTGTCTCATACATGGGACCCAAAATATAAATAGTTTAAAGAGCAAAATAAAGGAGAGATGCTGAGGGAGGTAGACTTTGTACAGATGGGCGGGGGACCTGAGGATGGGGTGGGGAGAGGAGGCCGTAGGGAAGGGGAGGGAAATACAAATGATTAAGATGGAAGAGGTACATATAACAAGTTCCCATGATGAACTTAGGTATTATGTACCACAAATTTATGCCAATAAGATTTTTTCAAAAAAAGAAAAGTTTGTTGCAAGACTGAGACTGCTGCATGAACTCTTCCTTCTTTTATAGAGCAGGGGATCAAGCCCACAGCCTTGTACTGTCCACTAAGCCACATCCCCAGCCCACCCCCAACTCTTTACAATGCTTGGTACAGAATGAGTACACACTAAGTTGCAGCTCTTGTTATTAATTTTGGAGGAGGAAGCATTATCATTACCATTCACTTTTTCTGAATGAAAGACAACTCTGACATAAAGTGTTCCTCTGACAATACCTCAGCCAGCCAACAACTCTGCCAGGATTTCAACTCCGACGGGCCGCTGGAGCGACGACCCTCTATAGCCTCTTGCCTGAACAGCATTTGGAGAAGAGAAGTCCTAATCTGTAGCTACTAGATCCTAGCAAAAAGCCGTTTCACGAGAACAATCCAAAATTTGGCCTGTTGTCAACCAGCTTTTTGTTTTTTGGCAGGGTCCCTTTAGAGTCCAAGCTGGCCTAGGACTCGGGCCAATCCTCCTGCCTCAGCCTCCTGAGTGTTGGAATCACAAGTGTGCACCACCACACCTGGCTAATTTTTATGTGGTGCTGGGGGGATCAAATTCAGAACCTTGAGCACCGTAGGCAAGTGCTCTAACCACTTAACTGCACCGCCAGTTTTCCGCTTTTCACAAGCAGTTGTTAAACCACAGCCTTGACACCAAAAGAGGAAAAAAGAAACCCCTTCCCTCAGTGGCTTAAGGAGCAAAGCAAATCCCTGAAACCCAAGTAGTGTGATGCTACAGCTGAGGAAAGCCCAAGAGCGTGCCACAAGCAAGGAGAATTGCCGCAGGAGCCAACAAATGTTACTGCTAAGGACCACACCTCATGTGACAGGGAACGAAGGTGTTTAACTCTATTTTTAGGATGCCAAGCTCAGGAAGCCTTCCCGTCAGTAAAATCGAGGAAGTGGGTAGCACAGCCCACACATCAGTGGGCACAGAGCAGACAGCCCCCAAGACTGTGGGTGCTGGATGCCGTAGGGTGAAGGGAGCAGGAGGAGGACCCTCACCTCACCAGCCCACCCACTCCAGCACTAACTGGAGGTCGGGGCCCTTCTCCAGAACCAAGAAGTGAGAACCAGAGAAAATGGTAGAACAAACAGAATGATCAGTTAAACCAAAGTCTTTGCTAATCTGATTATTTCAAAATCTCCGCCTATGTACTTCTAAATGCATCTTATTTGGAAGGCTAGAGAAATCGTACAGGAGTTACAGCATGCCTAGTAAGCACAAGGTCCTGAGTTCAATTGCCCAGCACCTCATTAACCCCCATGGTGGCCCATGCCTGTAATCCCAGTACTCAGGAGGCTGAGACAGGATGGCCACTATAGTGAGTTCCTGACCAGCCTGGACTACAGAGTGAGATTTTATTTTATTGACATACTTATGTATTTATTTATGTATTTTTATCATCTTTATTCAAGACAGCTCTATCAATCTCAAAGTTTACCACTTCTTTAAAACTAAGTAAAAGAGGACTAGGGTGGTAGCAGTAAGGGCGTTCACCTAGCATGTTCTGGCCCTAGCTAGATTGGATCTCAGCACCACAGTGAACTAATCAATCAAATGTCCAGCTGTATCCCTGCCTTAGGGGCAGGCACCACCAGAAGTGACCGCTGACCCCTGGCCTCACCTGCCTTCCCTACTGAAAAGCACCACCACAAGTGGGTTGTGAAAGTCTGGAGAAGCCTCATCGCTCCTCCTCTGGGGCGTGCCAGCTCGCTCTCGATAAAAGACGGGGTCCCCCATTTCCACACCATCTCCCACCCTGCCTCGGTGGACAGAAGCAGGCCTCCTCCCCAGCGGCTGCACAGCCCTGGGCCCGCCATCTCCCTCCCATCCTTAAGTTTCCCCATCTGCAAAACGAAAAGATTTGATGGAGATCACGTGAAACCCGTTCCTGCTCGCAGTTTCTATTATTCTCACACACAAGGTGGCTTCCTCTCCCGCAGGACGTGCTGCTCCAGGTCCTGCGACCATCACCTCCATACCCTGTGTCACTGCTGAAGAGCCAGATGCGCCCAAACTGAAAACCAGGCTGTTGCTTTCGGGTCACCAACCCTGACTGTGTGGATTTTCCCTTCGGCTTTTTCTCTCAACACAATTCCACAGGGAAAAATAAAGCCCCTGCCAATCCCCAAACCCAAAACTACCTTTTCTTGAAAGAAAAAAAAAAAAAAACAAAGAAACACCGAACCCGGGCCGCCGGATGGCCTCGCGGCACTTTTGCGGGGACCAGGACGCCACCCCGCCCCGCTCGGGCCCCTCACCTCGGTGGCCGCCCGCGCCCTCCCCTAAACGAACCGCCGGCGCGTCGGGCTCCGCAGCCAGGCTGGGAACGCCGCGCTCGGGCGCCCCGACCCCCGGAGCCCCGCGCGCCCATGCCTCCCCCGCGGTCACTCACGCGACGGCTCCGGGCGGCAGGTGGGCAGGCAGGCCGGCGGGCCCGCGCCCCGGCGGCCGACTTTGCTGACTCAAAGGCGCGGCGGCGGCGAGCGGCGGGAGCGCACCCGAGCCGGCGCAGCCCCGCGCGCCCCGCGCACGCCGCGCGTGGTCCGCGCCCGAGTCGGCGCCCCGCCCCCGGCCCCGCCCCCGGCCCCGCCCCGGCCCCGCCCCGGCCCCGGCCCGGCCCCGCCCCCGCGCGCCGCGGCGCAGCGGCTGGAGCAGGCTCGCGAGCCCGGCGCGGGGAGGGCGGGGCGCCGGCGGCCCTGCCGCGGAAGAACGGGGGCCTGGGAATATGCGGGAGCCGGGCCGCACAACGCGGAGCCCCAGTGCTGGGCGCGTGGGGGCTGCCAACTTCTCTGTTTTGGTAAAAAGATTTCTAGGGATAAAAGCTATCCGACCTACCTAACAACCTAGATCTACAAAGGGTTTCCCAAACTGGCGTCTCGGGCTGGTTCTCACCTACAGATCCCGTAACCTGCAGAGGAGCGGCTGTAATACATGTACATGGTTCGTTTTCAAGCTTGAGATTTCCTTCCAGACACAGCTGCAGGTTCAGTACTCTGCAGATTATCACTGGGGGCTGTTCTAGGGCCACCACATCTGCATTGACGCCATAACAACACTTCCAAAAATGAAATTTTTTTGTCTTGGATCCTGGACCTGTGTCTCTGAATCCTGAATTGCCGGTATTTAATCTCCTAAAATTGCACCAAATCATAATGTTTGTGTATGCTGAATGTAACCATTACTTTTGAAATTAGAATGAAACTGGCCCATGGGGGCACTTTGGGAGGTCAAGGCAAGAGAATAGAGACTCAAGACCAGAGCCCAGCCTGGGCAGTTTAGCAACTCAGCGAGATCTTTCCCCAAATAAATAGTAAAAAGGGGCCTGTGATGTTGGGCAGAGTGAAGATCCTTTGTTCAATTCCTGGTACCACAAAAAAAAAAAAAAATTCAAAAATATTGTGTGTGTGTATGTGTATGTATATATATAATTTTTGTCAAATTCTTGTTTTTCTCAACAAAGAAAAACATTAGGCTGGAAAAAATACACCATATATCTACAATCCTAAGAAATTAAGATCCTGCAAAAGTTAAAACCTTTCTGACTTTATAGTCAAAAGCACGACTTTGTGGGGAAGGCGCCACCCTTGGAGAACCTAGAACCCTTGGAGGTTATTTACATATCTGCTAGAATTATCACCAAACAGAAAGGGAGAATATGCAAAAAATTCAGTGTAGAAAGAAACTGCTATAGATTATTTGAATCCAATTCAAGAGTGTAGCAACTGAGTCATTTTGTTTAAGAATTGTAATTTGAGGCTGGGGCATAGCTCAGCTGTTAGAGCTCTTGTCCGGCATGCTCAGAGCCATGGGTTGGATCCCCCAATAGCACATAAAAATTACTTACTCACAGGCTAGAGGAATGGCTCAGCAGTCAAAGAGGTTGCCTAGCAAGGACAAGACCCTAAGTTTGATTTCCCAGCACCACAGAAGCTTGGCATGATAGCACACACTTGTAATTACAGCACTCAGGAGGCTGAGGCAGGAGAATTGCAGTGAGTTCAAAGGCTAGCCTGGGGTACATAGTGAGTTCAAGACCAACCTGAGGTACAGAGCAAGACCCGATCCCTCCCTCCACCACCACCACCACCAAAAAAAATTACTCAGGTGTAGTGGCACACCCCTGTAATCCCGGTACTCAAGAGGCTGAGGCAGAAGGATTGCCATGAGTTCAAGGCCAGTCTGGGCTACACAGTGAGTTTGGGACCAGCCTTGGTTACAGAGCAAGACCCTGTCTCCAAACAAGAAGAAGCAAAACAAAACAAAGAACTATCTGCTCAGTTTAGCTTGCAGAGGGAAAAGAGTGTCAGGACTTTAAAGAAGGCCACAGGGAAGTTAGAACCTCAAGTGGTCATCAAAGACTGAAGACCATGCCAGCCAAGGAAGCCTCTCTAGGCTGCCGGGTTAGGGCTAGGAGAGTAGTGAGCCAGGTAAGCCCTTAAGGGCCAGAAGCATCAGGAATGAATAGCAGCTAGGCAGCTCCAACCTCCAGGAGAAGCAAATTTGCAGTCAGAGCAAACTGCAAACACACTGTGAGCTTCCCCCTTGAAGAGCCCTCCCTGCAGCTCAGGAGAAGCAGCTCTGGGCAGTACCATACCAGGAAGTGACATAGGCAGGAGCCATTGTGAAAAGAGTCTGAATCCAAACTGTTTTAGGTTAAAGAAGCCATTGACAGTCTATGCACCAAGGACTTTGGTATAGCCTTACTGGTGCCTAGGCAGGAAATAGTGTAAGAATCAGTAATAGAGTAAGGAGACTAAGCCACTGTCTCCCTAAACAGTTGGGGCCATAGCAAGATCAGGCCTTGGACGGTGGAAAGCCTGGCCTGTAGGGGAGGGAGGTCAGGGCATTTGGGAGAGGGTCACCAAGGGAGCTGGGTGTGAATGAGGTACGTTGGAGGCCATTAAACTCTAAGGTTACCCTCCTGCCTTCTTCCAGCACAGAACTCAGTGGGCTTTTGGCTCCTCCCACCCACCCTCATACAGGTCAAAGAAATGCCTTCACATGGCCATAAAGTCGCTCAGGCAAGCCACGCCTCTGCAGACTCAGTCTCAGGAGGATGGACACACAGCGAAGCCTGAGATGGGAGCCACAGCTTGCCACAGTCGCCCCACTCCCCTTCCCTCTATCTGATGGCCACATAACAGGACAAAAAAAGAAAGTAATTTGCCCGAGTAGCTCAACACAGTAAGCAATTTTGGACTTGTTTCATTTGTTCTATTAGAGATAGAGTTTTTTTAGATCTTAACAGATTTATAACTCCTAGAATCACAGGAGATGAAGCAACAGGACACCCGTAGAAATGCCTGGCTCTGCCTCCAGTGCTAGTATTGCCGGCCCTAAAAACATGGAAGTTATAAAAGAAAGAAAATCAAAAAACGGATGGACCAAGCCAACAGTCAATGCGAACAAGACAAACAAATGCAAGAAGTGATTAGCAGGAGCAGAGGGCGCAGCTCCGCAGATAAAGCACTTGTCTAGCAAGCACAAGGCCCTCGATCCAATTTCCCAGCACCAAATCAGATAAGCATGGTGGCACAAGGCTATCATCACAGCACTTGGGAGGCTGAGACAGGAGGATTGCCTTGGGTTTGAGGCCAGCCTGTGATACATAATGAGTTCAGGACCTGCCTGGACTACTGAGTGAGACTTTGTCTGGAAAAAGGAAAAATAAAATATGATTATCAAGCTTAAAGAAGATTTTATTAAATAATGTCTTAAAGGATTAAAAAGTTTACCAAGTTTACAGAAGACACAAGCAGAAAGCTGGCAGAGGTAAGCAAGGCTATGCAAAGTGTATAGGGACATCTTAGTATAGAAGTGGAAAACCTGAAAAGAAATCAAGGGGATCTGAAAAATTCAATTGAAAGCAAGGGAAGTTGACTTGAACATTGTTTATCCACCAAAAAATCATGATGGAAAATTTCCCAAATCTGAGAAAACAAATTAATATTCAGGTAAAGAGGCATATAGAACACCAAATAACCTTGACAATAAACCACATCGCATCATAAACTTTCAGAAATTCAATTGAAATAAGATTAAAAGCAGTAGGAGCAGGGGCTGGGGGAGTAGCTCAGTGATTATAGCATTTGCCTAGGAAGAGTGAGGCTGCTGGTTCAATCCCCCCATACCACATATAGCTGGGTGTGGTGGTGGTCACCTATAATCCCAGCACTTGGGAGACTGAGGCGGGAGGATTTCTGCTAGTTATAGGCCAGCCTAGGCTACATAGTGAGTTCAGGACCAGGCAGAACTACAGAGCAAGATCCTGAAAAAAAAAAAAGTGGTAAGAGGAAAAACACATTATTCTAGGAAAGCAAACCCAACTGAAAGCTGCAGCTTTCTCAATACAAACCATAAAGGCCAGGAAAACTTCAAATGAAATCTTTCAAGCTTTAAAAGAAAGCAAATGTCAACCTAGGTGATTGTATTTGGCAAAATTATTTTTGAAAATTGAAGAAGTAAAAATTTTTTCCTTTTTCTTTCTTTCTTTCTTTCTTTTGAGAAGTAAAAACTTTTCACACACACAAAACAAAAAAACTAAAGAAATTCATGACCACTATACCATCACTGCAGAAAATACTCAAGGGAATTTTAGGGATACAGAGAAGAGCAGCACCAAGGAGCTCAAAAAAGAAGAAACATCAAAAATAAAAAGTAAAAAGAAAAACCATAGAACCAACACACAAAAAAGAGACAGGTGGGGCTGAAGGGATGGCACAGCAGTTGAAGTGCTTGCCTAGCAGGTACAGGGCCCTGAGTTCAATTCCCCAGCACCACGTAAAGCCAGGCATTGTGGCACATGTCTGTAATCCCAGAACTGGGAGGCTGAAGCAGGAGAATGGCTGTGAGGCTAATGCCAGCCTGGGCTACATAGTAAGTTCAAGACCAGCCTGGGCTACAGAGCAGGCCCTTGTCTCAAAGAGAGAGAAAGAAATAGAGAGAGAAGATATAGCATATATCATACAATAATAATCCCCAGTACTAATGGTCTTAACTCACCAATCAAATGAGACAAACTGGCAGATTGGATCAAAAAAACAAAATTCAACCATTTGTTACCTGCAAGAGATGCATTTCACCTACAAAGAAGTACACCGACTGAAGGTAAAAAGATGGAAATTAATACTTCATGCCCTTGGATCTCAAAAACAAGTGGAGGTAGCTGTACTATTCTCAGACACAGCAATTTTCTAACCAAAATAGATCAGAATAGATAAATATGTACACTATATACTAATAAAAAGAACAATGTGATCGAACATCTCCCAACAGGAAGAGCTCAAAATTATAAACACCTATCCATCCAATGTCGGCACACCCGATTTCATAAAACAGAAACTACCGGACATGAGAGGTCAAATAGATCCCAATACAATCAAGCATTTGAGGAGCCATCCATACCCTCCTCTTACAAACAGACAGGTCAACCAGACCAAAAAATTGATGAAGAAACATCAGAATTAAATCACTTCATGGAATAATGGGCTTGACATATCTACAGAGTGTTCTAGCCAATATCAACAGAATGCACCTTTTTCTCAGCAGTATATGGGACTTTTTCCAAAACAATTTGTATTCTTAGACATTAGATGTGGTTAAATAAATACTAAAGAATTGAAATAATCCTCTGCATACTTTTAGATCACAATGGAATGAAAATAGAAATCAACAGCAAAATAAATAACAGAAACTGTACAAGTACATAATGATTAAAAAAATTCACATCAATGCCACTGGAAATGAAAAGATGAAATTACAACAGACACTACCGAAATTTAGAGGACTATAAGAACTATTGTTTTTTGTTTTGTTTTTTTGTTGGTGGTGGTGGTGGTTTTTTTTTTTTTTTTTTTTTAAGGCAGAGTCTCACTCTGTAGCTCTGTAGTCCAGGCTGACCTTGAACTCAAAGCAGTGCTCTTGCCTGAGCCTCCTGTTAATATGGTGCTTAAGAATCAAACTCAGGGCCTTGTGCTTGCAAGGCAAGCACACTAACCACTGAACCATACCTCAGCCCTATATGTACTATTTTAAAAGCGTACATTCCAGTTAATTTGAGATCCCAGAAGAAATGGAGAAATTTCTAGGCACATGAGACCAAAATTAACCCAAAACAATATAAAAAACTATAGACCAATAGCCAGGGATGAAACTGAAGCAGAAATAGAGTTTACTAACAAAGAGTGGATATACCACAGAACTTTATCTGAACTTCAAGTAAAAGCTAGCACCAGTGCTTCCCAAATTTTTCCATGAAATTGAAAGAGTAAGAACACTACCAAACTCCTTCCTAAAAGCTAGCCTCATCTTACTCCCAAACCAGATAAGGACCCAAAAAAGGAAGACAACTGGGGATGGAGGAATAGCACAGTGGTTAGAGCCTTGCCTAGCAAGTGCAAGGTCCTGAGTTTAATTCCCCAGCACCACATAAACTAAACATGGTGGTGCACACTTAATAATCCCAGCTCTTGGGAGGGTGAGGCAGGAGGATTGCTGTGTATGTTCACGATCAGCCTAGGCTACAGAGCAAGATTTTGTCTGAAAGAATGAGAGAAAGAAAGAAAGAAGGAAAGGAAAGAAGAAAGGAAGGAAACTACAGACCAATTCCCTTAAGAAATACAGACCCAATTTGCAAACAGAGTGCAACAAATTACTTAAAAGATAATACACAATGATCAAGTTGGCTTCATTCCCAGGGATGCAAGGATGATTCAACATATGTAAATCAATTAATGTAATAAACCACAAAACAAGAACAAAATCACATGATTATCTCAATAGATGCAGAAAAAGACTGACAAAATACAACATCCTTTCATGATAAAAGCCCTAATGAAAATAAATAACGAAGAATCTTACCTTAAGCTGGTAAAGGCAACTTATGACAACCCTACTTCTATCCTAAATGGGGAAAAACTGAAAGCATTTCCCTTCAAATTAAGGAACAAGACAAGGTTGTTCACCCTCACCACTCCAGATCAACATAGTGCTTCAAAATAAATGGAAGACGCATAGGAAAGTAAAGAGTCAAACTATCCTTATTGGCAAAGGACACCATCTTAACTGCCAAAACCCCACCAGAAGATTCATAGAACTAAGAAATAAATTCAGCCATGTTGCAGAATATAAAATCAATACACAAAAATCAATAGTATTCATTTACAGCAATAATGAAAACAGAGAAAGATATCAGATAAACAACCCCATTCACAGTAGCCACAAAGAAAAGTAAGTATCTGGGCATCAACCTAAGAAAGTTGAAGCCATAGTAGGGCTGGAGAAATAGTTCAGAGGTTAAAGTGCTTACCTAGCAAGATTGAGGCCCTGAGTTTGATTGTCCAGCCCTACATAAACCCAGCATTTGGGAAACTGAGGCAGGAAGATTGTCTTGAATTTAAGGCCAGCTCGGGCTCCATAGTGAGTTCAGGAGCAGCCTGGACTACAGAACAAGACCCTGTCTCAAATAAATAAATAAATACAACAATATTCTTTAAAGAGAATAGGAGAAAATGGAAAGACATCCCTTGTTCCTAAATAAGCAGAACTAATATTGTCAAAACAGACTACCAAAATTGATATACGGACTCAGTGCAATCCCAATAAAGATATCAACAGCAGTTTTACATAATTAGAAAAAAAGCAATCTTAATTTTCTTTTCCTTTTTTTGAGACAAGGTCACAATCTGTCTCAGGCTGATCCTGAACTCACTAGTGTACCCCAGGCTGGCATTGAATTTAAGAAAACCTGCTTGCCTCAGCCTTCCAAGTGCTGGGATTACAAGCATGAAACACCATGCCCGGCTTTATGTGGTGCTGGGGAATGAACTCAGGGCCTTGTGCTTGCAAGGCAAATGCTTTAACCCCTCCCTGTGCCATTTCTCCAGCCCCAATCTTAAAATTTTTATGGAACCAGAAGAAACTCAGAATAGCAAAAGCAATCGAAAGCAACAAAACAAAGCAGGAGGCATCACAATACCAGACATCATTATACTACAAAGCAATAGTTATTTAACACACACGCACACACACACACACACACATACACGTAGGGGCTGGAGGTGTAGCTCAGTAATCACAGTGCTTGCCTAGGTAGCACAAGTCCGCAGATCCAATCCCCCAGCATCACATAATAGCAGAGCATGGTGGTGCATGGCTGTAAATCCCAGCTCGTGGGAGGCTGAGGCAAGGCTTGCCACATGAAGAAGAATGAAACTAGCCCCACGTCTTTCACCATGTACCAAAATCAAAGCAAAATGGACCAAAGGCCTAGATATTAACATGGAAACACTGAACCCAATGGATGCTAACATAGGCAAAATCCTTGAAGACTTAGGCTTAGGCAAGGACTGTCCCGGTAACACACCCAAGAACACCAAACATCAAAAAATAGGATCATATCAGATTGAAAAGCTTCTGCACAGCAAAGGGAATAATTAACAGAGTGAAGAGAGAGCCAAAGGAATGGGAAACAATTTTTGCCAGCTGTTATTGAGAACGAGGGCTATTATCTACAGTATACAAAGAACTGAAAAAAATTAGGGCCTCCCCATAATAAAAGACCCAGTCAAAGAATGGGCAACTGAAATGAACAGACATTTCTCAAAAGTCCAAAGGGCCAATAAACACATTTTTAAAATATCAGCATCTTTAGTGTGTCATTATTTACATAAAAGAAAATTTAAAATTATTTAGAAATTTGCTCCTTTAACAAAAACACATATCTATGCATGTGAATATATGGTGTAGGACGTCAAATTTTGTCAGGGTTGTCCTGAGGAGGAAGTGCCCAGCAGAGCCCCGGCCCGGAGAACACAGCTGTGAGAATTTGCTAAACATTTTTGGTCCAAACAATTTACTGCCATCTGCTGAAAAACTGTATTTTAAAAATGTAAAAATAAGCTAGGTGGGGTAGCATGTGTAAGCCCAGGACTTTGGGAGGCTGAGGAAGGATGATTACAAGTTTAAGTCTTTTCTTTGGTATAAGACTCTGTCTCCCCGAAGGTCTTGGATTCAATCTCAAATTCCACAAAAAAAAAAAAAAGTAGAATTGTCCTGCTGTGTAAATAGCCCTGTGGCTGTTCATTGCATAAACTTCACAACCACGCTCTGTGGCCCCGGAGGGCATTTCCTGTAATAAATGAGAATGAGTTTTTTACAATACAGATCAACTTTTATTCTGATATTTGAATATAAGAAATTAATCATATAGATAAACATCAGTAAATTTATAATGAGCTTAAAACTTAGTACGATGTAACATATTTCTGGGTATAAAAGTAGCTAAATTTCAACCAGGAGAAATTTGTGAGTTGCGGTCAACAGCAGATGTTGTTTCCCAGCGCAGGGAGAATCTGAGAAGCAGCATCTTTTGGTAGTAAACAAGACGAACGAACGAGTTACCTCTCACAGCATGATATCCTTCCAGGCAAATCAGTTATTTTATTACAAAGTATCTTTTCTCAGCCTCTGGCCTAGCATCTCAGCACTCCAGGAGGCTGAAATGAGAGCACAACAAATCTAAAACCGGCCTCCGCAGGTTAGCAATTCAGAGGCCTTGTCTAAAATTCAAAATTAAAAATGGACTGAGGTTGTAGCTCTGTGTTTAGATCCTGGGCGCAATCCCCAAAACTCCCAACCCCACAAAAAATTACTTCCCGGAACAGGAAGTGCTTGGGCCTATTTCCTTTTTTTTTGTTTCAAGTCATATTTGGTAGGCAGGAGATAAGGCATTTGCAATTACAATTGCTTATGGTAGTTTAGAACAATTTTATCAAATCATATTAACAATATTAACAAATTACTGCTAGATTTCTATACATGTTGGTTTAGACATAACAGGTGAAATATGATTCTAAATCTTTATATATTGAAATTGTAAAGTATTTTGTTTGTAACACTAATTCTTTAAAAAGTCAAATTAAGTCAATGATTTTATTTTTAAATATAATTAATTTATTTTCAATTCCAATAGTTCAAAGTTTCCAAAGAATAACAACTTGGGAAATATACGCAGAACTTTTGATTTTAAAAAATTCAATTATTAGAGTTGGAGGAATAGCACAGTGGTTAGAACACTTAATTAGCAAGGTTGAAGGCCCTGAGTTCGATTCTCCAGCACTACATAAACCATACGCGGAGGCAAACGCCTGTAATCCCAGTACTAAAGAGGCTGAGGTAGGCAGATTGCTGTGAATTCGAGGCCAGCCTGGGCTCTGTACTGAGTTCAGGATCAGCCTAGACTACAAAGGGAAACTGTGTCTCCAAGAGGAAAAAAATAAATAAATCAAGCGTTGATTATTTTACTCGGAGCTAATAGTGACCTTCTTTCTTTTTCTTTTTTTTTTTTTTATTTTTGAGACAAGTTCTCACTCTGTAGTCCAGCATGGTTCTGAATTCCCTACGTAGTCCAGGTTGGCCTCAATCACCGCAGTCCTCCCTCTGCCTCCCAAGTGCTGGATTACAGGTGTGTGCCACCACGGCCTGCTTGCTACCTGTTATTTTTAATTCTTGAGAACATTACCAGCAATACAGCAATACAAGACAAATTATCTGAACATCTTGATTCTACCAATAAAATTAATAACCTACCTAAAATAAAATTAAGAAAATTAAGGGAGGAATACCATGTAATAACTTATGAATTATGAATGCATTTGTTTAATCACTCACATAAACACCAGCAGTCTGTCAACAGAACACCCAGACAGACATGCCCAATAATAATTAAATTCAGTCATCTTTAATATTTTATCAAATGTCAATCACATAAAAACATGACTGTGAACAGATTTTTCAGTTTTGACATTATGAAGGTAGTTCTGTCAAGGTAGGAGATTAAATTATTTTTCACTTAACACTTTGTCAGCTTGATTTATAACTTGTAATATTTAGAGATTTGATTGTGTTTCTCTATTTTATATGTGGTCTAGGACCTATAAATGTCTCTCTCCCTCTGTCTCTCTCTCTCTCTCTATCTCTATATATGTGTACATATGCATTGAATGCCACACAATACAGAAATATTTCCAGATGTACCATACATCTAAATGTGACAAGTAAAACTACAAAGCTTCTGGATAAAAATGTAGGATTCCTGGGCAACTTAGTGAGACCCTGCCTCAATTAAAAAGTAAAAGATGAAAAGAGCTGGCAACATAGTTCAGTGTGAAGGCCCTGAGTTCAGTCCCAGAAAAGCACTTGCCAAACATATTTGAGGCCCCGCATTTGATAACAAGCACCAAATAATAAATAAAAAATAAAGTTTAAAAAATAAAGAGAGCAAAATTTAACCAAATTTACTAAATAGTGAATTCATGTTCAGATTTCAAACAGCATGTTCAAATTCACGTTCACTAAATAGTAGGTTATAGCACCGCTATTTGCAATATCTTCAAGTTGCCAACAGCTCACATGACCAAACTCAAATGATTTTACTTGCAATATATGAACCTAACGGAGGACTTACATGAAGACCATACAAGCAACTCCTTAAAGTTATAAATTAAAAAGAAAGCCTGCCCCCTCAAAAGAAAAATGGGCCACCTTTTGAGTTTCCTGGAAGAAGATACTCAAGTGTGCAACACACATAAAATATAAAAGTTACTCAACCATATGGCTATCAGTGAAACCCACCTTAAAAGTGCTGACTAGAATAATACTAATGACACTTAATTTTGTTGAGGAGCAATTAGAACCCTTGTAATCTGCTTTGAAAAACCATCTGATATTATCTTTTAAAATTGGACAGCCACATACCCTGTGGCCTAGCAGGTGTCCTCCTAGATATATGTCCAGCACACACACATTCACTAAACCAGCTGCACTATCCCTCAGATGCCAACAACTCAAGTGACCATCAACATTGCCCTTCTCAAGAACTTGAGGAACGGGACTACCGGAGGGCCAACACGATCCCACTTCACAGCTCTGGGAAGTAGGCTCAAGCAGCAACAAGTGACTTTGTCAGCTGAATCCTTCAAGAAGGAATAAATAGCCTTTGTGAGAAAATTTTCTGCAATTCCAACTAACTATGTCTGCTGGGTTAATTCTTATACAACAATGTTTTTTTTTGTTTTGTTTTTTTTGTTGAGACAGTGTTTCACTCTGTAGTCCAGGCTAGCCCTGAATTCACTGTACCCTGGCTGGCCTCAAACTCACAGCCAACGTCCTGCCTCAGGCTCCCTAGTGCTGGTATTACAGGCGTGCACCCTCATGCCATTTGTGTGGTACTGGGGAATTGATCCCAGGACCTTGGGTGCGCCAGGCGAGGGCTTTAATTGCTGAACTACGCCTCCAGCCCCAGCAGTGAATTATTCTCATTAAACACACTTTGTACACAGCTCCCTGGACTGCTGCTAGTCCATCGGGCCTCCTGACCCAGCGATGCAACTAATAACCCGCTACAGGTCACGAGTGTCATTATTATTATTACCACTAGGGGCACTAGCAGAGCTTTGTGGAGCTGATCAAAAGGGAAAGCGCCTCAAGTGGAGAAGGCTTGAGCTGGGATCGGATAGGACTAGATGGGATCGGGTGAGAGAAATGTCTTTTGTATAGATAACTTGGTATTTTCTTTTTAAAGAAAACTGCTGTTTTGTCTGCATGAAAATATGTCATGTCAAAACATGAGCATCAATTGTAACCGGCTGACATCAAGGCAACTATGTGAAGGGGGTCCCATTCTGTAACAGTAGGCCACGTACAGACTGACTCCATTTTTTCTTTTTCTGTTATTTCTGACTGGTGACAATTTTCATCTCACACTTCCATTTCCCCTTTTTGTGTCCCATCTGGGCAAGCTGATAAGAAAAGCTGTCTTTCTCCGCCTCCGGCACCGGCAGGAAGTACACACGAGCGTGCAAGCGTGTGTGCACGTTGCCCCCCCACCTGGCCCTGCCTCCCTGTTAACACACGACCCCATGCCAGCCTTGCCTCCTTTCTCAAGCTTTTTTTTCAACCGTCTTAGGAGCCAGCCAGTTTCATTTTGTTAATAATAAACTTTTTCTTGGCTTTTTGGTGTACATGTACGGAACATTACCAGCTTCAATGTCTCAACCGAATTTTAGAAGGGAGTTCACTCTATGTGTACTGAGTAGCTAAAACATGTATCCTTGACAAATGCCATTTGTCTCAATTTTTTTTTTTTATTGTGACAGGGTCTCCCTCCATAGTCCAGGCTGGTCCTGAACTCCCTATGTAGACAAGGCAGGACCTGGATTCATAGCAATCCTCCTGCCTCTGCCTCCCCAGTACTGGGGTTACAGGCGTGTGCCACCACGCCCAGCTCTATTGAACTCAGGGCCTTGTGCTTGCTAGATAAACACTTTAACTGCTGTGCTATAATTTACGTAGATATACTACAAACGCGCTAGTGGAGTGGCACTAAAGACTGGTTTTGTGGAAGAAAAAGGTGACCTTTCAACATGCAACTAAAGGAAGGCACACTGAAAATATGGTAGATGGTGATTTAAATTCCTAGGTTGCAGGTCCCTCCTTCGCCTTTACCTATTGGCAGGATGCACAATCTTCCTGATAAGATCTAAGGCATTGGCCCAGGGCCAAGTTTCTCACAATGCTGTCACCTTTTATCCTCCCCTTTATGCCTTTTTCTAGTCACCTGATCAGGTAAAGGGCTCTAAAATTCAAAGGTCCGCCATCTTCACCTTGAACAATGGTCCACTGCTGCCATTAGGTGGCGCTCCCGCTTGGAACCCCCTCAGGGAGCCTCACGTGTGTCTACAGACCTGTCAGCCTCCATCCTCACCTGGAATCTACATTCTTCTTCCCCTCCTGCTCTGGCGGTCACAGGCTGATAGTGCCCAGGATGCTCCTTCAAGGAAGGTCTCATTCACTGCTTCTTCCTCTCACATGAGATTCAGTCCTTCCCCAGCCCAGCTGCTCTCCCCCTCTGCTCTCCAGGGCATGGTACAAGCACCTCAATCTTATCTGTTCACTGACTACCAGGTGTGGGGACATGCGCCCCGCTAATGCCATCACCCTGGCAGCCTAAGGGAACAAGATCACAAGTTTGAGCCCAACAGATAAGATCAAGTAAACAAAATTTCACTCCGCTCACCCAGAAGATTCTGACCATCACAACTGTCTGCAACAATGCCACTATGCATGATTATTCATTTTTTTGTGTGTGTGGCAGGGTCTCACTCTATAGCCCCCACTGGTCCTGAACTCACTATGGAGCCCAGACTGGCCTTGGACTCACAGTAATCCTCCTGCCTCAGCCTTCCGAGTGCTGGGATGACAGGGTGCACCACCAAGCCCAGTTTATGTGGAGCTGGGAATGAATTTAAGTACTTAGTGCTTGTCTTGGCATAACTGCTGAGCCATTCCTCCAGCCCTTTCATGATTTTTTTAAAGCATGAACCCTATAACCAAAGCCTAGCACTTTGCAAGTAGGGAGACCCTCAAAATTCAGTCGGAGGTGGGCTCAGAGTTCGCATAGGCCTGTAATCTCAGCTCTTTGGGAGGCAGAGGCAGGAGGCTGACAATTTAGCATCATGGACAAAACGTATCTCAAAAATAAATAAACAAATAAATAAATAAATAGCTGAGGCTATATAGCTCTATGTGAAAGCCCTGGACTCTATCTCCAGTGCTACCATAATAAATAAATAAATAAATCCAGTCAGACTTCCATTATTTACTGCAATTCTTGACTATCTGTTAGCTCAGAGACTAGAAGGAGACCAAAAGTTAGAAGTCGGCATCAGGACACCAGAAAAGAAAGAATAAGACTTTGAAAGCGGGTTGGAGGAATAGCTCAGCGTGAAAGCGCTTACCTAGGAAGCACTAAGTCAAGCGCTAAGTACGTGAGGCTGGATTTGGGAGAAGCACTTGGGAGGTTGCAAGCTGTGAGCTCAAGGCCAGCCTGGGCTACATAGCGAACTTAGGACCAGCCTGAGCTACAGAGTAAGATCCTATCTCTAAATAAATAAATCAATAAATAAAGTAAAAAAAAAAAAAGACTTTCAAAAGCAAGTCTGAACAGATCCCAGATGTTGCAGCAATGCCCCACAGCCCGGGCTCACCTTTGCACTAGAGGGCAAGCGTCCCCAGGGGACGGGTCCGTGCCTGTGGACTGCTGTAGTTCCAGTCACGGTGCCCAGCACAGGCTCTAGGTCCCCAATGAGCCCTTAGGATGGGCGAGGCAGGGGAAGGAAAGAGAAGGAGGGAGAAAGCAAGCCGAAAGGAATCTTCCTGTGGGAACCCTGACAACTGGCTGATCCTAAGGGTGACCTTTGTCCTCTAGAAATAAATCCCCAACTAAATAACAGAAGTATATGGAAAAGAGAGGATATAAGGATTTCCTGTGTAATATCTACTCTGTAAAGCAAAAAGAATCTTGCAAAGATGGAAAAAATAAATCCCACCCCCTACTGAGGATAAGCCCTGCTACCAGGAGCCCACGAGGTGAAGTTTCTTCTTCCGCAAGTAGCCTCCACCCACCCAAGGACAGGACGGCTTGATTCTGGACTGTTTTACAGTTTTGCTCTTCAGGGATGCTAACTGAAGTTCCTGAAACAGCCTCGTTCCCAAGGAGTCTCCTGGGAAATGGCTAATTGGATTCCCAAGGATTTATGGAGAGGTTGGGATATTTGCACAGCCAGATTATCAGGGGCTGTCTTGGCCCTTTTCATGGCCACATCTGTGGTCCCGCCCCCCCTTATCTGACTTAACATCCTGTGATAAATCCTTTGGTATGTAACATTCCCTGTAATTATTAAGTAGCCCTTTTAATATGTAAAAGCAGAAGCCCTAGCTTTGCACCAACCAGAGGGCTAAGAATGTCCTTCCATAACATCTGAGGTCCAGAGGAAAATTTCCCACCCAGAATTATGATAGGAACTTGAGGGTGTGTAATTGGACTAAAGAAACAGGCACGGATTGGTGGGTCGGGGGGCCGATTTGTCTAGGTTGGAGTTCCAGCTGCTCTGCAGGTAAATTCCACAACCCGAAGCAGTCACACCCCACACATTCCTCCTCAAGAGTTGCAGGGGATCTGAATGGGTTAATCTGGAGGAAATGTAGTTCTGGGCATAAACTGTTATTAGCATGATTAGATCCAGAATGAGAAGGTAAGAAAACTCTAAATCTGGTAACCTTAAAACTAAGACACTGACTTTTCACTGTATAAACAGACACTAATAATGTCTGGTATTTCAAAAGTAAAAACTGGGGCTGGAGGTATAGTTCAGTGGTTAAATTGCTTGCCTAGTAACCTCAGGGTCCTGGGTTTGATTCCCCAGCACCACATAAACCAGGTGTGGTGTGGTGGTGCACATCTACAATCCCAGCACTCAGGAGGTTGAGGCAGGAGGATCAAGGCCAGTCTAGGCTCCATACTGAGCTCAGGACAGCCCGGACTGTGGAGTAAGACCGTGTCTCAAAAGCAAAACAAAACAAAACCCAAAAACAAGTAGGGCTGGGTGTTGTGCAATGGTTAGAGCACTAGCCTGATATGCACAAGACTCTCGGTTCACCCCCCAACATCACATAAAAATCACCTAGGCCTGGGGGCATACACCTGTAATCTCTTTTCCCGGCAGGCTGAGGCAAGAGGATTGCCATGAGTTTGAGTCCAGGCTGGGCTACATGGTAAATTCAGGACCAGCCTAGACTACAAAGTGAAACTCCGTCTCAAGGAAAAAAAAATATCATACCAACTGCAGCAGCAGCAACAACAACAACAACAACAAAGATACACGTGATTTCCTTCAAGGGAAAAAAATATTCTGCTGAATTTTAAAAATTCAGATCATGGTAGGTTTGAATGAATTAGCCAGCTCCACCCCAAGATACACAGGGGCAGATCCTTCATTCACTCATTAATGAACATCAGGGCCAATTCCCTTTTCCCTCCCCAGGACTGGTTAAACCCACACACTATGCAAATTCTTTTTATTATTTATTCAATTTTATTTTTGGCAGTGGTAGTGGCAGTGGGAATTGAGCCCAGAGCCTTCACACTGAACTACACCCCAGTCCATTTTTATTTTTATTCTGAGATTGTGTCACTAAGTTGTTAAATTTGCAATCCTCTTTCCCAGCCTCTCAGCGTGTTAGGATTACAGGCCTGCGCTGTTGGGCCTGAGTTGGTAATTCTTAGAGCATAATATAAATGTTCAAAAAATATTTTTTGAGACAGAGTCTCACTCTGTAGCCCAACCTGGTCCTGAACTTACTATGGAGCCCAGGCTGGCTTTGGACCCACGGCAATCCTCCTGCCTCAGCCTCCTGAGTGCTGGGATTACAGTCGTGTGCCGCCACACCGGGCTTAATGTTTACATTTGATCTTTCTTAGTTGTAACCACTTTGGATCGCAGTCATGACACTTCATCCACGTGATCACAGTTGGATCTGACTGCCTGGCACACCCCAATCCTACCTCCTTATCTGCTTTAAATGGGGTACTTACCCCTTGGTCTGGTCTTAGTTACTTACTCGTTGCTGACACACAATACCAACGTTCACAACTTGGGGGAGGAAAGGGTTTTGTTTTTTTTTTAACTCATAGCTTCAGAAGATATCAGACCATTCACGAGCAGTGGGAGCATCAGGCAGAGGCTGTTCATGGCGCGCAGACTGGAAGCCCAGTGAGTGCAGAAGGTGGAACTGGCACACATCCTCCCAAGTCCTGCCCCAGTACCTCAACCCTTCCAGCCACACACCCAGTAATGTGCCGCACCCCACAACCTACTACATGCCCCCAGCCCACCACACGTCTGCAATCCACCCCTCCTGACCAGGCCCCACCTCTTAAGCAGTCGCACATGGTTCCGTAGCTATTCCACAACATCCATATACGTGGGGCTTTGGGGAGACATTCCAGATCCAAACCAGAACCGTCGCCCTGATCCTAGATCGCTTTCTTCAACTCCAGCCCTCACACGGAGGGGCAGGGTTCTCACCTTGAAAACCTTCACTGGCTCTCCCAACTGCATATACAATAAAGTTCTTGTCTTAGTTACTTTTTTGTTACTGTGACTCAGTACCCGACTTCCACAAAATTAGGAGAGGAAAGGTTTATTTTAGTTCACGGTTTCAGAAGCTCACAGTCCACTCAGGGGTGGCTGAAGACAGGGGAAGTACATGGCAGAAACAGAGGTGGAGGCAGCTCCTTACCTCATCACAAACAGGAAGCTAAGTCCCATCAAGTCCAGCCTCCTCCCAGAGAAAGGTAGCAGCACAAATACACTTCCCAGGTCCCATCCCAGGGATCAGGCCCCTCCTGGATCCAGGTGTGGAGGGGTGATAAGCCTCCACCGCATGCCTATAATCCAATCTACATGCCTGCAATCCACCCCTCCAGACCAGTCCTCAATCTCCCAACAGCACATGGCTCCATAGACATCCAAATACATGAGACATTTGGGGACATTCCAGAGCCAAACCACATGAGTAGTGACTAAAACCAAAAGAAGCCAGGTGTGGGGGCACGCCTTGTCATGAGACAGAGGATCACAAATTGCCAGCATGAACAACTTAGTGACTTAGTAAGACTCTGTATCAAAATAATACAATATAATTTAGAAAGGGCCAGAAATGCAGCTTCGTGCAAAGGTCGTGGATTCAGTCCCCAGTGCCATAAAAATAAAAGTAAATGAAATAATAATGAGCTCGGGGCTTTTTTTTTTTTGGTTTTTTTTTACTTGTATGATTAGCAAATACTTAAAAATGGAGTGCCCATTTTTATAAAAGTGTAGAAAAACAAGAATTCTTCTCATCCTATATGTGAGATTGAGATCAACCTTCTCCTGTAGCTGAGATCAATCTTCTTTTCTTTAGACATAACAAAGCATATGTATCAATGTATGCATTTTTTCTTTATTTGTAGGAAGGGTATTTTATTTTGGAAACAAAATAAAGCTTCTGCTAACTGGAAGGAGGCCCCAAAGGGGTTGCCTTATGTCAATATTTTTTTAAGAGTGTGTCTCACTCACTCTGTACTCGAGGCTGGTCCTATACTCACCACATAATCCAGGTTGGCCTCCATTCCATGGCAATCTCCTGCCTCAGCCTCCAGAGTGCTGGGATTATGGGTATGCATCACCATGCCTCTCTTATGTGGTGCTGGGAAATTGAACCAAGGGCCTCACACTTGCTAGGCAAGCACTTTAACCAGTGAACTAGGTCCTTGGCTCCTAAATATAGCTTTAAATGCTAAGAACAGATAATTAATTAATTATGTTATACAAATGTATACACCCATTAAAGTAAATACCCAAGGGCTGGGGGCCTAGCTCAGTGGTGAAGGCACTTGCCTTGCAAGTGCAAGGCCCTGGGTTTGATTCCCCAACATAGGCTGGGCGTGGTGGTGCACACCTGTAATCTCAGAACTCTGAGGGTGAAGCAGGAGGATTGCTGAGAGTTTGAGGTCAACCTGGGCTAAATAGGGAATTCAGGACTAGCCTGAACTATGGAGTGAGACCCTGTCTCAAAAAAGTATGAAATTTACTAATAAATAGGAACTTACATGGATAATAGAAGTGTACATTCTGGTATTTTTAATGTACATACCATATGACACAGCAGGTGAAACTTGAAAGAATTTATGTTAAGTGTTTTAAGTCTTTTTTCTGTTGCTAATGACATGACACCACAGGCTGGGTACACTGTAAATACAAGAGGTGTGTTTTGACTCAGTCCTGGCCCAAGCATGAAGGGCTGCACCTGGCGATTGAGTCCGGCGGGGCGACCGAGCCCGCTCGGTCAGTCAACAAGAACACGAGAGGGGGAGTGCGGATTGAAGAAAACCAGACTCTTGCAAGGGACGCTGCAAAAGACGCTTTATTGTTTACATCTTCCCTTATATACCCTCTTTGCCTTCCCACTAGTCAACAGTCACGTGCTTCCACTCCTGATGGAAAACAAAAAACACCTGGAACCGCAAACGGTCAAAACAACACTCACAAAAGGTCAAAACAACGTGTGACTTAGATTGCTAACACCTGAAGTTCCAAATGGTCAAACGGTAAAGGAACTTGGTTGGCCGAGGTCAGCAATGCTGAGGCTCCGGAGCCCTGAGGGCCCCAACAGCGGGGGCACAGGGTTCACGGGACAGAAACAGGAGGCACTCCAGAGACCCTGACAGTCTGCCTTTTATTACCACTCTTGAGGTAACTCATTGAGCTGTCAATCAATTAAACCATTCATCTCTGAACAGATGAATCCATTCAGGAGGCAGAGCCCTAAGCACTTCTTACGCATCTCACTGGGTCTTACCTCCTTACATATAGTAAAGGAAATTTAAACTCAACGTGAATGTTGGAAGGGACAAGGTACAATCTCAATCTAGAAGGAAGCAAATGCAAATACCTAATAAATAACTTGGGGTCTGCAGCACCACTATAGAATAGTGCATAATATAAGTTATGGAGCTAAATAAATTATAATGCCCATATTATGGAATAATACATAGCTGAAAATACTGTATTTATGTGCCTGATACTGAGAAAGGGTACCCATACTCCCTGGAACTCTGAATTTTCTGTTTCGTACACAGGCCAGGCTTGGCCTCAAACTCATGGCAATCTTCCTGCCTCAGCCCTTCGTGTGTGCTGGGATTACAGCACACCTCCACACCTGGTTTAAGTAGCACTGGGGAGTCAAGCTGGAGCCTTGACAGCTCCCACACCTTGCTTTCTCCCAGTCAGTAAGTGGTGGTCATTATCTCAGTGGAAACTAAAGGGACCTTCAAGATCCCAAAGGGGCTGGAAGACCAGCACAGTGCTTAAAGCACTTTCCTAGCAAGTGCAAGGCCCTGTGTTTGATTCCCCCACACCACATAAACCGGGCTTTGGTGGTGCACACCTATAATCTCAGCACTCAGAGGCTGAGGCAGGAGAATTGCCGTGAGTCCAAGGCCAGCCTGGGCTACACAGCAAATTCAGGATCAGTCTGGGCTACAGAGGGAGACCCTGTCTCTAAATAAATAAATAAATAAATATTCAAAAGTTGCCAGGCCCACGGCGCAGGCCTATAATCTTGCCCCCTGGGAAGCAGAGACAGCAGGATCAGGATCACAAGTTGCAGCCCAACCTGGGCAACCGGGGACTGTGTAGACACTGTTTCAACATAAAAACAAAAAGTGACCTGGGGATGTATCTCAGTGTGAGTGCCCTGGGTTCAATCCCTAGTACTGCCAAAGAAAATTCCAGAAAGGGAAGAGCCAGTGTGTACAGACAAAAATGAGCTCAGACCAAATGCCAGTCTTCCGTTCCCATCCTCCCACCCTTTCTACTCACTCTCTGCCTCATCCTAGGCACAAAAAAGAATGGATGTGGGCTGGGGGCGTAGCTCAGTGGCTAAAGCACCTGCTTGGCTGTACAAGGCCCTGGGTTCGATTCCCAGCACCACCTAAAGATTAGATTGGCATGGTGGCACATGCCTCTAGTCCCAGAATTTGGGAGACTGAGGCAGGAGAATGGCTGTGAGTTCAAGGCCAGCCTCGGCCACATAGTGAGCTCAAGGTCAGCCTGGACTACGGAGTGACATCCTGTTAAAAAAAAAATGGATCTAATGATTGATATTTAATTTCTACTCCCAGATGAAAGAGATCTTGAAAAAAAATGAAGTTAACTGACATTGAAGTATATATAAATTTATAGTTCTTACATACCTGAATTTGTATCTGATAAATTTTAAATGCATGAAAATGATTGAAGAATACGTACCAAAAATTTTTAAAGTTTTTGTTTTGAGACAGGATCTCATTCTGTAGTGGGGCTGGTTCTGAACTCATTATGTAGCCCAGGCTGGCCTTGAACTCACTGTAATCCTCCTGCCTCAGCCTCCCACATGCTGGGATTACAGGCATGTGCCACCATTTCCAGTTTACATGGTGCTCGGGAATCAAACTCAGGTACTTAGCACTTGCAAGGCAAGCACTTTAACTGCTGAGCTATTCCTTTGGCCCTCCAAAAAATAAGAAAAGATAAACCACAATATCAAGAGTCTTGGGGCTGGAGGAATGGCTCAGCAATTAAAGCGCTTGAGCAAGCGCTAAGCCAAGCACTAAGTACGTGAGTTTGATTCCCCAGCACCACATAAACTGGGCGTGGTGGCACACGCCTATAATCCCAGCACTCGGGAGGCTGAGACAGGAGGATTGCCGTGAGTGAGTCCAAGGCCAGCCTGGGCTCTGAAGTGAATTCAGGACCAGCCTGGACCACAGAGCGAGATCCTGTCTCAACACGCACCCTGCCCCCCCCCCCCAAAAAAAAAAGAGTCTTGTAGGACCATACTAATTGACTAGGTAGAAATTGAACTTGTGATCCTCTTGCCTCAGCATCCCAAGTGATGGGATTACAGGTGTGTGCAATTACTCACAGCTTAACATTTTTATCTTGGGGTGGGCGGAATGGCTCAGCGGTTAAAGCACTTGCCTAGCAAGCACTAAGTCAAATGTTAAGTACTTGAGTTTGATTCTCCAGCACCACATAAGCCGGGCGTGGTGGCGCATGCCTGTCATCCCAGCTCTCAGGAGGCTGAGGCAGGAGGACTGTCCTGAGTCCATAGGCCAGCCTGGGTTCTATAGCGAGTTCAGGACCAGCCTGGGCCCCAGAGTGAGTCCCTTTCTCAAAAAAAGAGAAAATTATTTGTTTGTTTGAGACAGGGTCTCGTTCTGTGTAGCCCAGGCTGGTCCTGAACTCACTATGGAGCCCAGGCTGGCCTTGGACTCCCGCAGTCCTCCTGCCTCAGCCTCCCAAGTGCTGGGATTACAGGCGTGCACCACTACCACGCCCAGTTTATGTGGTGCTGGGAAATCAAATTCAGGGCCTTGTACTTGTAAAGCAAGTGCTTTAACCACTGTGTCATTCCTCTAACCCCTGGAGGCTTGTTTTGTTTTTTGAGACAGTCTTTCTCTGTAGTCCATGCTGGTCCTGAACTCTCTAGGTAACTCAGGCTGGCCTCCAAGTCACAACAATCCTCCTGCCTCAGTTTCCTGAGTGCTGGGATTACAGATTTATACCACCACAAGTGGTGAGGAGTTGAACCCGGGGCCTTGTGCATGCTGGGCAAGCACTTTAACCACCGCCTCCAGCCCTCTGGAGCTCTTTTGTTTGGGCACAGAACCTTTTAGGAAGCCTCTGCATTTGTGAGGTAATCCTTTTCCCTAGGCCCTCCTACTCCCATTATCTAGTAGGTTGGAATTTCAACATAGGAATTTGGAGGAAACAACAGCAGTCAGCTCCCTGCGAAGTCGCGGCTGTATTGCTGATCTTTTACTGTACAACATCCAACCCCCAAACTTAATGGCTTAAAACAACACACATTATTCACACAATTACTGAGAGTCGGAAATCAAGAAGAGGTTTAGGCCGGGCCCCCTGTGGTGTCTCACAAGGCTGCAGTCAGGCGGCTGCCTGGAGCTGCGATACCTGGGGGTGAGGGTGGGGGAGGAGGGTCGCCTGGGGCCAGGGAATCTGCTCCCAGGCCCGCTCTTGGTGGCACGCCTTGGTTCCTTGGCAGCTGCTGGCCGGAGGCTCCCTTACCCGGCTCACCCAGTGGGCCCCTCTGCAAGGCCCCTTCCCATCTGGTTGCTTGCTTCCCCTAAAGTGAGTGGTGGGAGGCTGGGGAGGGCAGAAAGCCACCAAGAAGGAGTCTCAGTGGCTCCTGACCTCGTCTTGGAAGGGCATGCCATTTCTGGGGCTGTACCTTTCGTTTGAGTGCTGGGAGCAGAGTCACCAGGCGGCCTTGGAGACTGCCACCCTAGCAGCCAACAACACCTGCTGCCTCTGCCACCCACTCTGACCTTCTGAACATCAGTATAAATGAGGGAACACAAGTTCACGTCTAAACAGTGACTTTCCTAACTAGTCACGTGGTGCTGGCAATCAGGAACTCCTCCGAGGCCAACCAAGTCCTACGTGGGCTAGAGGAGCACATGTTTTGGGAGTGGGAATTTCCATTGTGCTTACCTGACATCTGGGCATTGTCCGTTAGGCTCTTGGTATTCCTTACTTTATTATAGGTCTTTATTTCCCCACTGAAGTAGCTAACTATATATAGCTCCATCAGCTTTCTAGGAGATTACTAGTGTTTTCCCCCAAGAGATGCTAATTTTGTTAACCATTATGACACCTTTTTATATTCTTTGTATTCTTTTAGCCTTAAATTCACATATCCTAGCATATAGTAGTGTTAGAAACGGCGCGTAGAAATCTTCCTGTCCAAACAAAGGATGGACTTGGGAGGCCTGGACGACAGGGTATGAGGCTTTGATTTTCTTTTGCAAAGGGTGTCCCTCCCACGTGCAAGTGGAGAAGGAGACGACCAAGCATGGTCGGAGGGAGCTATATTCCTAGCTCGCAAGGCCCTCCCACCGCCATTTCCCATTGGCGGGATTCACAGTTTTCCCGGGAAGGTCTAAGACATTGGCTCAGGGCCACATTTATCACAACGTCACATCCTAATCCCTCATCCCTCCTTCCTGCCTCTGTCTGGTCACCTGATCGGGTATGGCGCGAAAATGTAAAGATCCGCCATCTTGAAGAATGTGCCACCGTTGCCGCTAGGTGATGCTCACAGTAGGAAAGAAACACACATACTATTGTGACCATTTGAAGGAATGTAAACCTGCAGCCATAGGGCTTATGTTTAACTTTGCCTGTGCCTAAATAAAAACTTCATTAACTAACCCATAATTTAACTTAAACATCTATGGATTGAAAGTATTTTAAAACAATATTCTGTAAAAAGTGATTTTAAAAAATCATAAGAAAAAATTTCTGCGAGGCCCAGTGGCACAGGCCTATAATCCTAGCTCTCCGGAAGGCTGAAGCAGGAAGATTGCAAATTGCAGCCTAGCCAGAACAACTTAGCAAACTAGAAAAATAAAATCAAAAGACTGAAAAGTGGGCTAGGACTGTAGCTCAGTGTGAGAGCCCTGAGCTTTATCACAGTACAAAAAAAAAAAAAATACTTTTTCTATTTTGATATGATCTCACATAGTCCAAGACATTTTTGTTTCTCAATATGGGGTACAAATGACTGAAGAAGGGTATTAATTATTATGTCAATAGTGCAACCTTGGGTAATTTCCCTTAACAATGAAAAAAGAACTATAAATAAAAATCAACATTTTATTTGATTTATGGTTTAGTTTTCTCATCTTTTCCTTACTAAGGTTTTTGTACAATTAAAACATTACTGCTACTGTCTAAACAAACACATCCACTAAAACAGGGCTCAAAGGATCCTTCTGTGGCCTTGATGCAAACAAAGAAATGACATCTGATTCTTCTGAAACAATTATCTGTGTCCTAGGTCTGGGGTTTGGTCTTCAAGCCAAGAGTATGCTACTTTCTTATCTTTTTTTTTTTTTTTTTGAAACAGTGACTCAATTCTGTAGTCCAGGCTGGTCCTTAACTATGTAGCCAAAGCTGGCCTTGGACTGATGGCAATCCTCCTGCCTCACCCTCTGTAATGCTGGATCATAGGAGTATGCCACTACACCTGGTTTATGTGGTGGTGGGGAATCAAACCCATGGCCTTGTGCATGTGAGACAAGAGCATTAATCACACACACACACACACACACACACACACGCCATCAAATGTTTGAGAAATCTGATCATCCAGTCTATACAGTTGCTGAATAGCAGATATAACTAAGTAATCAAGAAACCCTTAGCCTGACCATGAAGGACACATGACTTTCTGTATTCCAAAGCCAACATTATCAAATGACCATGGGAGATAAAGTATCGAAGAAATTGGATGAATAATGTTGTGATAGTTACTTTTTATTGTTGCTATGTCTCAATACCCAACATCCACAATTTTAGGGGAGGGAGGAAAAGTTTATTCTAGCCCACGAGTTTCGGAAGCTCAAAGTCTGTTCATGGCCAGCCCATGACAGTGGAAGCACATACCAGAGGCAGAAGTGGGGGTAGCTCCTCAGCACATTACAAACAGGAAGCCAAGCCAAGCCAGGTCCCCAAAGGAAAGGAAGAAAGCACATATATCCTCCAGGACCCATCCCAGTGATCTACCCCTTGTGGGTCCAGCCTTAATGATCAGCCCTTCCAGGACTACGCTGCCACCACCCACCTGCAATCCAATCCACACACCTGTAATCCAGTCCACATGAGTGTCTTTCACCACTACCCCATAACCCACCCCTCGAGAACAGTCCCAATTTCTGGTTCCACAGATACTCCATAACACACAAATACATGAGACTTGTAGGGACATTCCAGGTCCAAATCACAATAGATGTCTTGGGCACATGATACGGTTTGGTTCTATAGCATCCCCCAAAAGCCCAAGTATTTAGATGTGTGTGTTAGTGGGAGGTAGGGTCTGGCTGGAAGGGCAGATGCTTGGGGTTTGATCTGGAAGATGTGTCAATTTGAGACTGGGGACAGAGCTTTCTGTGTTATTGATTTGTGGGTCAGGAAGTGAGGGAGGGATACCTGTGAGGGGCACCCACCCTGGGGTTGGGAGCCCCAACTGGCTAAGTGAAAAAAAAAAAAGAAAGAAAGAAAAAACATTGTTACAACTTCTTCCTGGGAAGGCTCTGGCCTTGCCTGAGTCTCCAGACTCATTTGGTACCACATGGCTTGGCTATGTGCTGAGTATCTCTCCAGCCCCTGTCATGTGCCTTTACTGTCGCCAGCTGCCCGTGAGTGGACTATATGAGATCTTCAGAAACTGTGAGCTAGATCTCCTTCCATGAGTTGTGGATGTCAGGTATTCTGTCATAGCAATGAGAAAAGAAGACAAGACTCTAACTCCCCAGCTATTGTCCGTTCATCAAATATTTACTAAGCCTTCGCTCTACCTGGGCCTATTCTAGTCAATAAAAGTTAGAGCCGAGAATACAATGGTGAGATTCTGGCAAGGGCAGGTAGAGAGATGTAACAATAGAAATTATCTGTCCATTGGAGACTGCAGTCACAACCAGAGCTGCCCAAGCAGGGCACCTCCACCCTGTGACCTTCCAGTTAGTAAATCCATTTACATGTTGTGTCTTGGCCTCAGATCCAATTCACATCTCCCTCCAGAATCAATGCAGTGATTGATTGCAGTACACACCGAATTTAAAGAAAGTAAACATTTTAAAAAGAAAAGGGCTGAAATGAATGAGGTAGAATGATGTAATCTCAAAATCCTACTATTTAATAAAGCTTTTAAAAACACTACCGAGATGCCCCAGAACTGCAATGGAGGGATAACAATAAGTCACGAAGCACTTAGTCCTCTAGCTAAAAATATTATATAGTCAAACAGTTTTGAGTTGAAGAAATAACTATCTCCTGATTTGTTTTATTGAGGAGTAGGTTTTTAAAATAGCTGTTTGAGAGCCCAACCCATGTTTACAGATGATGATTATTCCTGAACAATGGATTCTTCTTGTAGCAGCAAAGTGGCTATGAATTATTGATATGGAATCAATAAATAATTAGATTAGTGTTTTCTCTGTTGCTATGATACAGTAGTACGACAACGAATTGTTATATTAGAGATACCTAGAATTTTATAAGATGTCATATACACACATGAACTGCAGCTGTGTAGGGGTGAAAGTGTCTGGTTTGTGACGACAGTAGAATTTTTGGTCAGGCAAGGACATTGCAAACAATGAATCCATGAATTTTGGTAGAAATTGCCTTTAGGCTCTATGAGTGTGTACAGAACTTGGACAGGTGACTGGTCAGTGCATTAGTCAGATCTTTATCAAATGGTTAATCTGAAGCAGCTCTGTGTGTGTGTGTCGGGGTGTGTGTGTGTGGGTGGGTGGGTGTGGGTGAGTGCACGCGCGTGCACACACACGTGCACATGCAAGGCACAGAAGCTAAAACTGAACAAGATATAATCTCTTCTCCCTAAGAGCTTGTTGGAGGAAGAGAGACAAATTACTTAGTAATTACAATACTGTGAGGTAAGAGGTGTATTGGGGTAAAGACAGAGGCTCATGGGAGTAAGTCTAACTCATAAATTTCTTTCTAGGGGGCAAATGTCAATTAGTCAGAGAAGGTAATTGCAAGTGGAGGGAGGGGCATGTAAAAAATTGGGAGACCACAGACTGCCTGGGTACGTCTAAGTACTGTGCACGGCACTCCAGGAGACACTATGAGAGCCCCGGCCAACCAAAATACAGTTCTAACAATGAAACTCTGTGTTTGAGTATCATTTTTAAGACACTGTTACACTGGAAATATGTATCCAAAGGATGGGGAAGAAGGTCACAATAGTTCCTTGGCTTACCGATCTCCCTTTAAAAGATGGAATCCATAATTCTAAGAGGTGGGGATTAGCACAGGTGAGTTTGAGGAATGCTAGAGAAAAGAAATCAAAGATCGGTTTTTATTTTATTTTTTGATACTGGGGATTGAGCCCAAGGCCTTCACATCAAGCAATATGGTCAGCTCTATTTTTTTTTTTTTTTTTTTTGAAACGGGGCACACCAAATTGCTGTTTCCTCGGCTGGGTTCAAATTTGATCCTTCTGCCTCAGCCTCCCAGAGTGCTGGGATTACAGGCCACTGGGCCCAGGTCAAATGGAAATTTTCAACCAATGGTTGTTCAGGAATTGATTTTTTGATAGTTTGTTAAAATTATGAACCACTCCCCCAGAAATACAGCCCCACTGTGACCTTCACCAAGTTCTGACTTAAACTTATAGAGCATCTGGTATCAGGTTTTTGAAGCATAGGTGTGGGCAGTTCTGGTGTAATGCCCCACGCAGAAGCCTTGGAAGCCGTCAGTGAAATGCCCCGTGGAGAGGCCTTGGGTGTCGTGCCCTGTGCAGATACCTTAGGAGTTCTTGGGAAACTAGAGGGGAAACTGACATCTCTGTAGGAGAGGGGGAAGAAATTACAAAGAAATCTCACAACTTCTCAAACCTTGGCCCTGGACAGTAATGGTGTCCCTACAACAGAATGAAGCTATGACATGTTGATAATGGCGAGTAAGAATTCTTGAATAAAAAGAAAAGGGGGAAAAGCTTACCTACAACCTTAAACCGACAGGACAGCGATTGTCAGACTAGCCGGTCTCCGAGCTAAATCCATTACATGATCAACTACCTCCTGTTCCATCACCCAAAAGGTAAAAACGGTTTTACTCTTTGCTCCTTCTCAATCCTGAGTTGGGGGGTTGGGGGGAAACAGACCCAGGGTCCTGCCTCTTTACTAAGCTGCGAGCTCACACAGGTGACGGCCCACGAGACAGGAGAGGAACGCGCAGAACCGGAGCCTGAGGCAAGAGCTGCAGGCCTTGGGAGTAGTAACCGGAGGGCAAGGAACATGGGGACGATTAAGGGGAGGTAGGAACTAGGTAACACCGCAACTAGCTGCAAACAGAGAAGACCG
The DNA here is from genome assembly GCA_004027205.1 of Ctenodactylus gundi. Classification (NCBI taxonomy): domain Eukaryota; kingdom Metazoa; phylum Chordata; class Mammalia; order Rodentia; family Ctenodactylidae; genus Ctenodactylus; species Ctenodactylus gundi. The sequence continues at coordinate 120,910 of PVKB01000854.1, read as the reverse complement.
ACCTTCTCAGGCAGGCACGCTAGGGAAGACAACGCGCCCTGGCTTGACCTCTTTTTGTTGTACGTCATTAACATAAGTTTGTGAGTATGGTTAAAACCAGTTAAAAAATGGGAAGCCCCCGGCCCTACTTCGGAAGTTTTATAACCGGAAAGCACAGCCCCGGAGAAAACCCGCCCTTTACCTGGGGAGGGACCAGTCTCAGAAGGAAGTCCAGGAACTCCCCAAATCACCTTGGTTCATCTAATCCCTACTGGGGTCCCCGTCTGCCTATGGGTCCTGTTGCTGGAGAAGCTGGTCAGTGAATTCATCTTCCCGTGCCCACGAGAACCAGGTGTCGTCACTGGTAGCCGGTCATCTGCCCCTTGTTCGGTGACACCCAGACCTTTTTGAAAGTTTTATTTTGAAACAGGGTCTTGCTAAATTGCCCGAGCTGTGTCCAGCTGGCAATCGCCTTGCCCCAGCCTCCCCATGGCTGAGACCCCCAGGGGCCCCCGCTGTGCCTGCCCTTCGTTTCCTGCTCCACCCCACGTGGCAGGAACTGGGGATTGAACCTGGGGCTTTTGCACTGAGCTACATTTCCAGCCCGTTTTTATTTTGCAACTTTCCGTTAAGGTCCTGCTCAGACTGGCCTAGGCCTTGAGATCCTCCTTTCTTAGCTTTCCAAATAGTTGGGATTATAGGTTTATGCTAACATGCGTGGCCTGACTTAATTCCTCTTGGCTGATGCTTAGAATTCCAGTCTGTAGGAAATCATCACAGCACCCGCTCCACAACCCCTGTCAAGTATTCCAAAAGACTTACGGTTGTGCAGCAAGTTCCTCGAATTGACACATTTCCTCCTGGAGGGGGAAGAGAAGCTCCGGAAGTAAACAACTCACAGGGGAAGCTCACCAGGGTCCTAAGGTTCCTGCTCCCCAGGGATACAGAGGCAGTGGGCACGGCTGAAAAAGAGACTCCTACCCCAGCTGCCTGCGGGTTGGCAGGGCCACAGGACCACATGGGGAATCCCACGCTGGGCTGGCGGCTTTTGGTGACTCAGCTGCCTTTGAGACATCCATACTGCTAGAAGTGACCTGTCACCACCCACGCTCACAAGTAACCACAATGAAGTCACTGCTTCACCTAGTTGGATTTTAGTGTAATTGTTACGTTGTCTCTGGGCCTATCAGGAGTGAAAAGGTGTTTGTTCATGTCTACCCAGGAAAAGATTTTTTTTTTTTTCATGAACGATCTAGCCCCAGTTGGCCTCAAACTCACAGCAATCCTCCTGCCTCAGCCGCTACAGTGCCGAATTACAGGCATCTGCTACCATATCCGGTTTATGTAGTGCTGGGAATCGAGCTCAGGACTTTGTGCTTGCTAAGCGAGTGCTATGACCGCTCTGCAATTCCTCCAGCCTCCAGGAACCGTATAACACAACATCTAATCTAGAAGTTGTATTTTTTTTTAGTTTTAATTTTAATTTATTTTTATTTATTTATTTTTTTGAGACAGGGTCTCACCCTGTAAGCCCAGGCTGGTCCTGAACTCACTCTGGAGCCCAGGCTGGCCTTGGACTCACGGCAATTCTCTTGCCTCAGCCTCCAGAGTGCTGGGATTACAGGAGTGCGCGACCACACCCGATTTATGTGGTGCTGCGGAATCGTACTCAGGTACTTAGCGCTTGACTTAGCGCTTGCTAGACCAGCACTTTAGAGCCTCCTTGCCAGTCGCGTGCGCAGCATCTGGGTTCTCAGTAGTGCAAGTCACCAGGGACATACATTCTCTTGCCCCACCAGTTGATGTGAAATCTGCTTGTCAGAATGGGTCTTTGCTAGCGTGGGAGTGGCCCGGGCCTCTCGCTACTGCCTTAAAGGGAGGAAGGCATTGTGGCCTTGTCAGCGTAAGGGCACATGTGCATGGTCCTAGCGCCACGCTCTAACTTCAGGGTCACTTCCCGGTGGATTTAATATGATCAATCACATGATATATTGCCACATAGGGGAGACAAAGGAGGCGAAAGTGTATCTAAGGGACAGCCTCTGTGCGTGTGTTGGCGGGGGAGGGGGAGCCTCAGATTTGGGATGTCGATCCGATGAACCGGTGCCCACACGAGTGAAGCTACTTCCCACTTAAGCCTCAGTCTGGCCGGGGTCTCCCGGTCACGGTCACGCAGCCGCTCGGCTCCCTGCCGGAAGGCATGCGGGGCCTCAGCTCTCGCTTAGCCAGCTCAGACATTGTGTAACTCCGTAAGAGGAATACCGTCCCCTTTCTGTTGCTGTCAGCCATTGAAGGGTGCCCGAGGAAAGATACAGGAGCAAGATTGGGAGAGAAAGTTCCACGGAGGCGACAGGAAATGATGACATTATCATGTCGGAGTCCACAGAGGAGGAAAATAAGCATGAGTAATAAAAAATTACTTTTGGAAATTTCCCCCAGGTTTTGTTTCTGATTTTGTGCCCCTTTGTACTAAGGGTTGAATCCAGGGCCTTTGCACTGAGCTAAACGAATCCTCGGCCCCTTATTTAGAGACAGGTTCTTGCTAAATTGCTCAGTACGAATCTGTGATCTTCAGCCCCCGCCTCGCAGAGAGCTAGGATCATAGCGCACAGCGCCACACTCGTGGTGTTATAAGGTATATATGTGTTTGTGTGTCATAGGATATTTCAATAAATGCATACTGTCATGGTTTGGATCTGGAGTGTCCCCATAGGTACTCATGTTCCTACGGGTACTGTGTAGTGTTGGGAGGGGCCGCCTGGCTGGAAGGGGCGGGTGTTTGGGATTGACCTGAGAGCCGCATTGCTGGCTCTGCCCCTCCTCCAGTCTCTCTCTGTACCGCCATGCTGGGAGGATCTCTGCCGCTGGCGCTCTGGCTCTGGCCCTGCCCCTGCTCCAGCCCCACCACGTGCTCTACCATTTTCCAGCCGCCCACCTGTGAATGGACTGGGACCTTCTGCAACTGTAAGCTACAATAAATCTTTCCTCCCTAAATTGTGGATATCGGGCATTGAGTCATAGTGAGGAAAAAGTAACTCAGACATATACATTGTGAACTGATGAAATCAAGTTAATTAACATGCTCACAGGGTTGGAGGAATAGCTCAGTGGTTAAAGAACTTGGGTAGCAAATGCTAAGTACTTGAGTATGACCGATTTCCCAGTGCCACATAAACTGAACATGGTGACACATGCCTGTAATCCCAGCGCTTGGGAGGCTGAGACACGAAGACTGCCTTGAGTTCAAGGCTAGCCTGGGCTACATAGTGAGTTCAGAACCAGACTGGACTACTCTACTCGACTACTCTACTTTGCTGCTCTACCACTACTATTCTATCTCAAAAAAAAAAATAAATAAATGCTCTGCACCTTTTCATTTTTTGTAGTGAGACTAAGCAAATCTTTTAGAAAATTTCAAGTATATAATACATTATATAGAGTGGGCTGGGGCTGAAGCTTCTGCTGTTAAAGCACTTGCCTAACAACTGCAAGGTCCTGGGTTGAGTTCCCCAACACCACATAAACCAGGCATGAGGCATGTGCCAGCAGTCCTAACCCTCAGAAGGCTGAGGCAGGAGGACTGCCAGAAGTTCGGGACCAGCCTGAGCTACAGAGTGCGACTGTCTCAAAAACAAACATAAAACAATATAGCCACCATATTGTATAGTAGATCTTTAGCATTTATTCATCCCAGCTGAAATTTTCACCCTTTAAGCAATTATCTCTCCACTCACCAGTGTACTCTGCTTTTATGAGGTCCACCCTTGCAGAGTGCACGTGTAAGTGATGTCATGCACGACTGTCTTTCTGTTTCTGGTGCTTTAAACTTAGTATTTTCCAGGTTCATTCTCACTGTGACAAGTGATAAGACTTTCTTTTTAAGGATGAATTGTACTTCATTGTGTATATGTGTATATCTCCCATTCATACGTGTGTACATACATAACCTCGCAAGGTCTGCATCACGTTTGCTCTGCCTGTTTCTCTGACAGCTTAATTCTGTACCTTGACTACTGTGTCTAATGCCGCAGTGAAACGTGAGTGTGTGGTTATCTCTGTCACATACTGATTTCATTTCCCTTGAAATGAAAGAAGTGGAATGACTGGCTTATATGGTAGTTCTATTTTTAATTTTTAGAAGAACCTTCATAATATATATATATATATATATATATATATATTTTTTTTTTTTTGAGACAGGATCTTGTTTTCTAGTCTAGGCTGGTCCTGAACTCGCTATGTAACCCAGTTTGGCCTCGAACTCACAGCAGTATTCCTGCCTCAGCCTTCTGAGTGTTTGGATCACAGGTGTGTACCACTATGCCTAGCTTATTTTTATATGTTGCTAGGGGATCAAACCCAGGGCCTGTGCATGCTAGGGAAGTGATGTAACCACTGGGCTACACTCTAAGCTCTTCCATATTATTTTTCATAATTGCCTTAGGAATTAGCAGTCCTGACAATTGTGTGCAAAGTGTCCCTTTTCTCCACAGCCTCACCAACCACAAGCATGTTAAGCAAGGCACGTGTGTGTGTGTGTGTGTGTGTGTGTGTGTGTGTGTGTGACAGAGAGAGAGAGAGAGAGAAAGAGAGAGAGAGTTACTGGTGCTTGAGCCTCGGGCCTTCCTTTGCTACTGGGCTTAGCTCAATTTCTTTTTCTTTTTCTTCTTTTTTGGAGTCTTATTAAATTACCCAAGCTGAGTTTAAAACTTGTGACCTTCTTTCCTCAGCCTCCTAAGTAGATAGGATTTGAAGGAAGTGTCAATGTGCCCAACATTTTTGTTTTCATAAGCGTCATCCCTACAGGTGTTAGGGGGTAGGTACCTCATTGTGGTGTCAATTTGCATTTCCCTGAAGATTAACGTTGAGGGCTGGAGGAATAACTCAGCGGTTAAAGTGCCTGCCCAGCAAGCTCAAGGCCCTGAGTTCAATTCCCCAGCACCACATAAACAGGGCGTGGTGGCACCTGCCTGTAATCCCAGCACGCGGAAGGCTGAGAGGATTGCCATTAGTTTGGGGGGCTCTTATCATAATGAGTACAGGACCACCATGGACTACAGAGCGTACTTTGTCTCAGAGCAACAACAAAAATAGTGTTAAATTTTTTTGTGTGTGTATGTGTTCTCCATCTGGAGGAGAAAAAAGTACATATACACATCTGATTGGGATTAATATCCAAAACATATCAGGAGGGTGAGAGGAATAGTAGTGGTTAGAAGGCTTATCACATAAGTACAAGGCCTTGGGTTTTTCTGGGCTGCATAGTGAGCTCAGGACCAGCCTGGACTACAGAATAAGACCCCATCTCAAAAAAAAGACTGTATATACATGCATATATGTGTATGCATATATATATGTATATGCATATATATGTATATATGCATGGACATATACATGGATATCAACTCAATAGCAAGAAAGTGATCAGATTTAGCCTGAAAATAATCATATTAAAATGACTTTTTTTTAAAAGCATTTTTCAGCAAGGAATCTTCTCATGCTCCAGCTTTTGCTTCAAGCAACCCTACTGAAATGTAATATACATAATTCATCCATTTAAATATAAATACATTAGTGTATTCTCAGGTTTGGACAGCCAGAGACAAGATTCTCAAGGTGAAGTGCTCCTTTTTCATACTGGCTGAACAAAGTGTCCCAGCTGCCTCTGTATTCTATGCGGTATTTTCAGGCCAACTTACCAGCATTCATTTTAAAATGTAAATGTCATCAGAAAAAGAAATGTATTTGTCTGAAACAGACCTGGATTGAACACAGAGCACGTGTGAGCACAGAGCCAACAGTTGACACTGTTTCATAACAGTGCCATTTTAAACTCAAGTCTGCTTGTTTGAAGGTTAGTTGTTTCCATCATGAATTTAACTCATCCTTGAAGATGAACTTGTACTTCCAATTCCACTTGGTCCCCTCCCTCTCCTTCCTGCCTCTTCTCACATGTCAGAAGGCGGGGCCTACTGGCCTTCAGGCTATGTGGCCTACTTTTCTGCTACTGGAAATATGTAGCTTTTAGGTAAATGAGAAGTCATAAAGGGAAAAATAATTATGAACAGCATAGTCACTAATGGCAAGTACTTGATTGCCAAGTATGTAGGGTAAAGCAGACGTCGTGGCTGGGGCAAGATGCACCTCTGCAGCAGCTCGTTCAAGCAGTCTACTGGGCCAAACTGCAGCATGTCCAAGCACATATAAAATGCTTTTTGCTTTCCTTTCACATGGGGCCCACACACCGAACTTGCTTTTTTTAAGGGTTGGTGACTCTCCTTTTGTCTGGCCCCATTTTAGCTTGAGTTTTTCCATGGTAGGACTATTACATTTCAAGCTCAAATTTAAATCTACGACTCTCTCTCCAAACACTTACTTCCCCACACAGATTAAGGAATACAGCAGTGGACAAGAGGTTCGGAGTCCTCCCTGGCCCTTGTTGGCATGGCAACCGCCCATACAGAGATTAGTGTCCTATTTACTTGTACTAATATAAGAAAGTAGCGAAATTCAAGCATTCTCTCCAGTCAGAGGGAATGTTTTGGTTCTAGGAAGTTGTTGCCTACAGCCTTGGAGAACAACTGAAGTTCTGGTTTTCATACCACACTCTAGTCTTTTCCATCTTAAGTCTCTTATGCTCAGAAAGTTTTCCTGGGGCGAGGAATCAGATATCCCTGCAAGTTAAACAAGCGGCTAGAGAAGGCCTAACAGCTGCTACCTTATTGTAACTTTTTGCTAGAAAGAAGCATTCTCTCTAAAGTGAGTTTCTCTTGGGATTAATCCAAAGGCATTTCTCACTGAAATACCAAACGGCCTTCTCATTCGGTGGTAACAGGAATCCTTAATGTAGTACTTCTCTTCCTTGACTTACTAATTTTATTCTTTATTCAGTGCCCATTCTCAGGGACATCCGCCCCTTGTCCCCTTTCCTCTTGGCTCTCTAATGCCTTCATTCTCTCCCCCTGGTTCTCATGAAAATGACTGGGAGCCCTGAGACACAAGAAGTGGCCTGAGAGCTCTGAAAATGTTAGTTTAATATCCAAGAATGATTGATTAGGGTCACAGATTAGGGTGTGGCCCCTGGCCAATAAATTTCACAAGGGGAATAAGTAGGAGTTGGTGGTACCTTTTAATTTGATCCTCACAGCTGAAGATGGAATATTATTTGCTATGAAGATCATTTACCCCTCATTTCATTATCATATTTTCTCCTTAAAAAGCTAAAGGCACAACTTCTAAGCAAGGTCAGTATGTTGAACTTACGATCCTGTTTCTATTTCTAAATTATTATTATGTTTTGAGACAGTATCTGACTATAGTCCAGGCTGGTCCTGAACTCCATGTAGCCCAGGCCGGCCATGAAAACATTTCAATCCTCCTTAGACTCCTGAGTGCTGGAATTACAGACGTGCACCACCATACCAGGTTTTCTAAATTATTATTATTGTACTTTTTTTTTTTTTTTGAAACAGGGTCTTGCTCTGTAGCCCAGGTTAATCCTGAGCTCACTATATAGCCCAGGCTTGTCTTGGACTCATGACAGTAAGCCTCTTGAGGTTAGGATTACGGGCATGAACCACCACGGCCAGCTTATTTGGTGCTCAGAAATTGAATTTAGGACCTTGCATTTGCAAGGCAAGTTCTTTAACCACTGTGCCGTTCCTCCAGCCCTATAAATTATTTTTGTAGCTTTTCTTTTCTTTTTATTTCCTTTCTTTTTTTGAGACAGAGTCTTGCTCTGTAATCTAGGCTGGTCCTGAATTCACTAGGTAGCCAAGGCTGGCCCTGAAATCACAGCAATCCTCCTGCTTCAGCTTCCCAGTGCTGGTAATACAGATGTGTGCCACCGTGCCCAGCTTTTTTTTTTTTAAATTCTCCATGCATTTATAGAGATATTAAGAGTATCTTTCAAATATCAACATTTTTTTCCTGCTCTGCCAAGTCAATTTTTCTTCTAATACTTAGGTTTAAGGAAAAGGACAAATTCCAACTTTGATTGGAAAATTCAGAATTGGCAGGAAGTTCTAGGATGTTCCAGGACAGTGAAAATATTTATACAAAAAGGTTTTCAAAGAGCAAGGACAAAAGCATTTTAAGGTTTTTTTTTTTTTAACCAAAATTCTGGACATTGACTAATTTAACTATGAACTATTTTGCTTACATAAGGAAAACATCCATCTTTTTCTGGATGCACATCTGGAACCGACCCAACCGTGGCACTCCATACATCTGGTTACAGTAGTCAGTTCCTGGGAGGTCAGCTAACCCAGGACAGGGCAATCAGAGATCTTGTAAAGGACTTTTAAACTAGATATTAGAGAGTGAAACTCAGTGTCTGGGAGTTGAGAATAGCTTGGATGTTGCTTCATTAAAGTAAGTCCTAAAAAATGCTGACAGGGCTGGATGAATAGCTCAGTAGTTAAAATGTAGTTAAAATGCTTGCCTTGAAAGTGCAAGACCCTGAGTTGGATTCCCCAGCACCACTTAAAGCCAGGCATAGTGGCACACGCCTGTAGTCCCAGCACTTGGGAGGCTGAGGCAGGAGGACTGCATGAGTCCAAGGCCAGCCTGGGTACATCGTGAGTTCAGGACCAGCTGGGGCTAGAGTGAGAACTTGTCTCAAAAAAAAAGAGCTGACAAAGAAAGTGAACACCAGAGATGGCAAGTGGTGGCACTACGCCAATGCAGGACTCGTCAGTGGCGGACACCTACAGTCGAGACTCATGCTGAGGTTCACAGATGAGACTGAAAGCAAAAACTTTTTAGTTGTTAAAATTTACATATCACCTCCCTTTCCTCTTCCCACCCCCGTTTTCCTCTCTACGAAGTCCATCCTCTTCCTTTATCCATCTCTCTTACTTTTTCTAAGGTTTGTTTTTCTCATATTAGAGAAACCATATGACATTACTTTCTGGGTCCGATCCCCTTTGCTGAGCACAATGGTCTCAAGGTGCATCCCTTTTCCTACAAACGGCTCAAATTTGTCTTTCTTAATGGCAGACTAGTACTCCATTGTGTGTACATACCACATCTGCTTTATCCGTTGTCTGTAGTCAGGAATATTGCCTTTCAAGATTTGGCGATTACAAATTGTGCTGCTATAAACATGGGTATGACTGTATTACTATGGTATGATGACTTTAACTTTTTGGGGCAGATACCCAGAAGAGGTATAGCTGGGTCAAGTGGGATGTCAGTTTTCACTTCTGAAAATAAAATTTTTATCTGGTCCATATTATGTACCAGACATTCAGCTCTAAATAGTTTTCATGACTCTCCTTTAACCGTGAAGGACCATCACTCACCCTCCCTGTTGTTCAGCTGTAAATGTCAAGGCCTGGGATATTGAGCAACTTACCTAAATTCATCCAATAAAGAGCTCAGCTGTGGGGCTGGAGGAATAGCATCGTGGTTACAGCACTTGCCTAGCAACTACAAGGCCTGGAGTTTGATTCCTTAGCACCATGTAAACTGGGCGTGGTGGTGTACCCCTGTAATCCTAGCTCCTGGGAGTCTGAAGCAGAAGGATTGCTGTGAGGTAGAGGCCATCTCAGGTTAGACAGTGAGTTCAGGACTGGCCTGAACAATAGAGTGAGACCCTCCCTGGAGCGGGGGTTTGGGGGAGAATGGAACTAGGATTTGAATCCAGGAGGTCAAAGTCCAGAGCCTGTTTCCTGAATCACCAGTTATTTGGTCTCCAGGCCAGTAATTCACCTTACCTAAGCAATTTTGAATTTGTATCTTGTTAGCCAAATTATATAAGCACTTCAGATACATTAAGTAGTATACCAATAAAAGAAATGAGGAATCTTTCAATTTATGTCCAAAACAACTTTACTTTTCTTTTCTTTTTTTTTTTTTTTTTTGAACAGGTCTTTATTTAGAAACAAAAGACAAGGACTGGAGCAATAGCTCAGCAGTTAAAGTGCTTGCCCAGCAACCACAAGGCCCTAGGTATGATTCCCCAACACCACATAAGCTGGGGACCACATGCCTGTAACACCAGTACTTCCAGGGAGATAGACAGCGTGTGTTTGAGGCCAGCCTGACCACATAGTGAGTTCAGGATGAGCCTGGACTGCAGAGGGAGACTAGGCCTCAAACACAAAGCTCTGATGTGTGCCCCCTTTACATACGTACTCATAGAAAGGGGCTGGCCACGTTGCCCAGGCTGGCCTCCAGCATTCCTTAGCCTTCTTCAACCTCGGGAGCAGGTAATCAAGCACCACCGAACCTGGTTTCCAGGTCAGTTTAATCTTTCACCAGGAATTTGTTTTTTCTACTTCTTTCTCATGAACTGGCATTCTCATCCATCTGAGATGAGGTCTTGGAGTCTTTCTGGATCCCCTTCTTCCTCATCTTTTCATTTTGTATCCCAAGCTGCTTTTTTTTTTTTTTAACACATATCAAAGTTACTTTTGAGCAAAACCTTATCTTGAGGCCAGGCCTTTCTCTTTATCTCCACAGTGAATGTTCTACTTCATAAAGATGGCCTTAATCTTATTATTATATTTTGGAGATAGGGTGTTGTTCTGAGGCCAAGGCTGGCCTTGAACTCGTGGCCGTCCTCCTGGCTCAGTCTCCCAAATGCTGGGATTACAGGCGTGCACCACCGTGCCCCGCTTTCATGTGGTGCTGGGGAATCAAACGCAGGGCCTTGTGCTTGCTAGGCAAGCCCTTCAACTGGTAGACCATTCTTCCAACCCCTGGATCTTTACTAGTCTTTTTCATGCCTGTTGGCTTCCTTACCTCTCACTGGGTCGTGCACACCTACCCAGAACTAACCTGAAGGTTAAATGGTATGACAAAACAGCACAGTGCTGGGCAGAGTGTGTACAATGGTTGTTAGGTATTTCTCCTAAGTAATTCTCATGGGGAGGGCCAGAGGTGTGGCTCAGCAGTTAAAGCACTTGCCTAGCAAGCATGACATCAAGCACTAAGTATCTGAGTTTGATTCCCCAGCACCACATAAGCTGGGCATGGTGGCACACACCCGTCATCCCAGCACTTGGGAGGCTGAGGCAGGAGGATTGCCATGAGTCCAAGGCCAGCCTGGGCTGCTCCATAGTGAGTTCAGGACCAGCCTAGGCTACAGAACAGAACCCTGTCTCAAAAAAAAAAAAAAAAAAAAAAAAAAAAAAAAAAAAAAAAAGCTCATGGGGAGAATTATGCGCCCATGAGGATTTTCATTCTTTTGTGACAGAAGTTAATTAAACTGTAATGGGAAAATAGACACTAAATTATTTCACAATTTTGTACTCCTTCTGGTATGAATATATGATTGAAGAAATCTTTTTTTTTTTGAGATTGGGTCTCGTTCTATAGTTTAAGCTGGTCCTGGACTCATAAGTGCTCTAACCACTGTGCTATTTTTCCAGCTCAAATAATATAGATTCTTACAATGTACACAGGACACCACAGGAAATCAAATGATTAACCCACACAATCTCCTTAATGGTTATTCTCTATAGCAGATGTATTAGTGACTGTCCTGTACCTGAAAAGTGTAGCACCATTCATATAGTACACTCAAAAGAGGGGGCCAAATTGAAGCATCAAGCCTGGCACCGAGTACAATTTCCTTGATATCAACTCAACTACTAGAGCTTTTAGATTGTTAAAGTTGCTGTTATTTGCTGAGTATCAAGGTATGCCTTATTCTTCTGGGCCCAGTGGTACAGGTCTGGAGTCCTAGCATTGTGGAAGGGTGAGGCAGGATTGTTGGTTTTATCCTACCCTGGGCAACTTAACAAGAGCCTGTCTTAAAATCAAAACTAAAAAAAAAAAAAAAGAAGATAGGGATGTAACTCAGTATGAAGGCCCTGGGCTTGACCCTTAGTATCACAAAAAAGTATTATTTAACAAAGAAAAAAGGTCGATGAAGTCTATGTTATAAATACAAAAAATCCGGGAGGACTGATGTTGAGTTTGAGGCCAGCGTGGGCTACATAGTGATTTTAGGACCAGAGGACTAGAGTTAGACCCTTTCTCAAAAATAAAAATAAAGGGGCTGGAGGGAGGAATAGCACAGCGGTTAGAATACTTGCCTCGCCTCGCAAGTACAAGGTCCTGGGTTCAGTTCTCCAGCACCACATAAAACTCGTGTGGTGGCACATGTCTATAATCCCAGCACCCAGGAGGCTGAGGCAGGAGGATTGCTGAGATTGAGGCTACCCTTGGCTACATAGTGAGTTTAGGAGCAGCCTAGAATATGGAGCATGACACTGTCTCAAAGCAGAAAAGAAAATCAAAATAAATACAAAAAAATTACATGTTTTGTCATCTACATGTAAATATACAAAATAATCCTCTTCATATCAGGTTATCTTTTGTTTGGTACTTTTCATTTTGGTTTCATAAAAATGACACCAGTAAGGATTGAGTACAATGTTAAGACAGCATTTCTTTCTTTCTTTCGAGACAGGGTCTCTCTCTAGTCCAGGCAGGTACTGAGCTCACTACGGAGTACTACAGAGCCCACACTGGCCTTGAACTCACAGCAATCCTCCTGCCTCAATCTCCAGAGTGCTGGGATTATAGGACTGTGCCATGAAGCTGGGTGTTTGAGACAGGGTGTAGCTCTGTAGTCCAGGCTAGACCTGAATTCACTATGCAGCCCAGGCTGACTTTAGATTCGTCCTGCCTCAGCCTCCCCAGTAAGTGGTGGGATTACATATGTGCCACCATACCCGGCTAATATGGTGCTAGGGAATTGAAGTATTTTTGGTCTTACTCTGTAGTCTAGGCTGGTTCTGAATTTACTATGTATCCCAGGCTGGCCTCAAACTCACAGGAATCCTCCTTCCTCACCGTCTGACTGATGGCATTTAAGAAGTGTGCCACCACGGCCAGCTTATGTAGTGCTAGGGAATCAAATTCTGGGCCTTGCACATGAGTAAGGTGTTCAAGCCACTGAACACCCTCCACTTCTCAAAACTTTTAAAACACGGTGTTAGAATGCCCCATTGGCATTGCCAAGAACCATGACTCTTTGCTTATATAAATGTGAGATTTTTTTTGGATAATAAAAGAACAGGAAGGTCAAAAACAGTATTCAAAGAATGCATTACAATGCTTCAGAGATTCTAAAATTAGCTTATTGGTTAGTGTTCCCTCTCCATGTCAGTATTAAATTCAGGGGCCTCTGCCTACGGGGCACAGCTCAGTGACTACTGCATTTTCCTAGAAAGCTTGAAGACCAGATTTAATTCCTCCAACATCACATAATAGCCAGGCGTGGTGGTACATGCCTATAATCCCAGCACTAGGGACACTGAGGCAGGAGGGTTACTATTGAGTTCAAGGCCAGCCTGGGCTACACACAGTGAGTCAGAACCAGCGAAGCCTACAGTGAGACCTGGTGTCTAAAACAACAACAAAAACACACACACCAGAAATCCCAGCAACTAGGGAGGCTGAGGCAGGAGGATTGCATCGAGTCCAAGGCCAGCCTGGGATCCATAGTGAGTTCAGGATCAACCTGGGCTCCGAGACCTTGTCTCAAAAATAAATAAATACATTCTGGGAACTCACTGAATCTATCAACTCTTCAATACACATTCAGGTTACTTAAGCAGATTCCAGGCCCTTTGTGAAACAGCTTTTTCTGTTGACGAAAAAAAATTTTTTTCCTGGAGTGTGCAGTTTGTCTTTGGTATCTATACAAGTCAAGTGACTTCTTCAGCAGAAGTACTGATGCCTTAGAAAACAAAACTTAGAATCTTCATCTTAATAACCAATGAAATCTCCGTTTATACAGACCTGCCTACAAAAAGCAAGTTAGTGAAAACAAAAGAAAATGTAAAGTATCTGTGTAAATTCAATTTCAGGTTGGCAGGTTTCTTTTCTTTTTGTGCAAGGTGCAAAGGAAGGGGCTTTTATTTTGGAACCAAGGACAAAAGGGGTAAGTTTCTGGTCCATGGGAGGGGGGGGGGTGCCACTGATGTATCATTAAGACAAATCCAGAAGACAAACTTAACAGTTGACCACATAAGATCTGGTGGACGATACAAATCATGTTAAAATACAAACATGAGAGAGAATACAAACACAAAAAAAACCTGTGTATTTCTGCACAAAAACCCATTAAAATGTTTATAAAAGCTACTAACTTACAGATGAATAAAGCTATTAAGCACAGAGGAATAGTTGATGAAAGTACCTGATGAGCATACTTAAACAAGATGCCATCAAACTGGCTAAAAATAGATGGAGTTCATCCGTATACTAGTGAGCATGAGGAGTAATGGCTATAGGTGACCTATGTCACTGCAAGCTTGGCTTTTTGCTGACTTCTGTGAATCCACTTATATCTGCTTAGTGTCAATACATATGAATATTCACATTTATCTAACAGCGAAAAACAAATAACCTGAGTTATTTATAAACAGGGTGTCTTGCTCTGGAGCCCAGGTTGGCCTTAAACTTACGGCAATTGTCTTGCCTCAGCCTCCTGAGTGCCAGGATTACAGGCAGGAGCCATCATGCCCACCTTGTGTGGTTCTGGGTAACTAAACTCAGGGCCTTGCACTTGTTAGGCAAGCACTTCAGCTGCTGCATTTCTCCAGCTCCAACCTGAGTACCTCAGATTGGTTAAGCTGAGCAATCTCCAGATAATAGCTTAATACATATGTACATTTCCACTGTATTAAAAATGAGACAAACGTATCACACAATTGCCAAGAACAGGGCACTATGGCATTTACCAGTCAGGCAGTTTGGCTGGAAGAATTAGTAGCTATCTTAGAATAGGAACAGATTCTTAATGTGTTTACTGAGTAAGATGGGCTAAGTTTGGTGAAAAATCTAAAATACAAAAATCCCATTTTTGTAAAAACAATATTCAATGTCAAAGTACAGAGTAAAGCACGTATCAACTGATCTAAGTTAGACTTGGCAAGATCACCAAGGCAGCTCTGAGTTGCATCTGACTTGCTACAAGCCCATTTTCCTTAATTTAATTATATACCAAAGGGCAAAGCCATGAAAATAAGCTCCCCACTGCAGCCAAAAATCTAGGATTCAAAGCCAAGGGTGGTGGCACTCGGGAGGCTGAGGCAATATTACCATGAGCTCAAGGCCTGCCTGGGTACATGGTGATTTCAGGACAAGCTTATATTACAGAACGAGACCCTTGTCTCAAAAACCAGAAAAACCCACCCCTCCCCTCAAAACTAGTACTCATGACTTTTAAAAGACTTGGTTTGGCACAACCTTTCCACAAAACAGCTGCAATAAAACAGGGTGTGGAAAGGAAGGGTGGCGGGAAACATGGAAGGTGCCACACTGCTTCCTGGAAAGGATCAGGTGATGAGAACGCAGGAAGCTTGGTGGGGAGGTGTGGCGCACAGGGCCTCTGGGGCCCTACCCTGCTGACACCACCACCTCAGCCCAATGGACTAAGGTCTGAGCTCCACAATTCTTGTTCGTACTGTTTTAAGCCATTAAAATTGTGGTTATAGCACCAGAAGGAAACTACATTACTTTAGAAATAAAAATACACCATCAATAGTTTCCAGAAATAAGGCAGCACTAGCAGCTGCTAATGTTTATTTATGACCATATTCTGTATCTATGAACTTGAGATCAAGTTTCTAACATTTCTAATAAATAAAATTGATATGGTTTCCCTTTCTCTAGATCCTATATATAGGTGTATCAGCCTAATCACTTCTATCAGTTTGTTCATAAAGGCTGTCAGGAAATTCTGCTGATGGTATAGGCCTGTTATCTCAGTGCTCTAGGAGGCTGAGGCACAAGGCTGCCAAGTTGGAGACCAGTCTGGGAAACTTAAGTCTCAAGATGAAAAAAAAGGGGTGTGGGGAGGAACGGATGGAGCGGAGTTTTATCCCCAGCACCACCAAAAAATGAGAAAAATTTAAATATCAAATTTGCAGTTTAGTAAGGCCAGTTTCCCAATGTGATCCCTATCAGAAACACTTCTGTGAGAACATTTTGAGACTTGTAAGCTTTAAGGGTCTGGACATATATTCCCAAATGTTGTCATTTGACTTATAAAGATGAAAATAATTCAGTAAGTGTGTGTGGTTGATTCCATGCCTATTTTATAAAGGAAATCACATAAAAAGTCTCATCACATAAAGGAATATAAAACTATTTATTGACCACTGCTCACCGTTATTTACAATAAAGTAAACAATATACAGTTGGGTAACATTCTGATTACTACAAAGTTAGTTTTCTGGCTTCTGTTGAACCAGTAAGCCAAATACTGAAGACCAAGCCTACATGTGAGGAACAAGCTGGGGTGAGAGCATGCAGGTCAATGATTTAAGATTGTAAAAACTTGTTCATTTATTCCAGGCAGGTCCTAAACTGAACACTTCTAACCGTCTGAGTAGGATCCCAAGAGCCAAGTCTTCGACATCCACGAATCACGGCCTTTATTGCAGATTTCAAGTTAATAGAAAGGAAGGGTTCACTAGATAAAAATTTAAAATGTCCCCATAACAAATTCTGCTTAGTTAATTCACACGAACCAGATTTGTGTCTGTTTTCCTTTTCTAGGTGGGGAAGCTGTTGGTAGTAATAAAAATTTTTTCCTTCAGGAATTCTGCAAATAAACTGCTGTATTTGTTTATTGAAGGCATAGATAATGATTCCGATGTGGCTGCTTTAAAATTACCCAATTTAAACTGCCCACTTAACTACAGAATCATCCAACTTCAAAGACTATGGCTTCTGGAAAACTTTCAATCTAACTTGAAGTGATTTCTTAAGTTGCAGAGAATAATGACATCTCAAAAACATGAACTTATCACCATGGTGTTTGTCTTGGTGAACGTTTAAAAACAAAAACACTTATGTAAGTATTTTATGTATATACACACACAAACAACTCAGAATGGTCCTTAGGCATATGAGCTAAAAAACAAGTTCTGATTTAGTTATGACTACGGAAAATTTACCAAACACTTAGAAAAACAGAGGAAATATACCAAGGTATCAAATGCTTGTTTCTGATAAAGGAAGCAACTACAGGAAGTACCAGTGCTAGTGATGCAGAACAAACCAAGAGAACCCAACAACTCCCCAGTACTACTTTCAAAACCAACCTATTAGCTTGATTTTCATTAGTATGCAGCTATTTTTCACACAAGTAAAACAAAAACCAAGACCCAAATTTTATATATATATAAATATATATAAAAACAATGCAAATAATTATTGAGCTTCATCTTCTGGACAAGAATGCCAAGTTAATCTTTCTTCATAAAAAGCAATTACAATCTGAGGACACTTCATGTTTGCCTCTTTTGCCAGCACCAAGTCAGCCTCATCGGAATCCTTCCTGTTGTAAGGGGGAAAAAAATCAGTTAAAAGTTTAAATTGTTTATGTCAACTGATAACCATTCATTTAAGAAATAATCTGACTAAAAGGTATTTAAGTGCCTCAGAAGCACTGTAGGATAGCCGTAATTAGGTTTTAATAAATTCACTTTTAAATCAAGTGATGGTGAATATTTCTAAAATATTTTCTAGATAAACTTTCAGAAACTAAAAAAAAAAAAAAACTATTTAATCTTCAATCACCTCTTACTCACCATTTCATAAGAAACATCAGTTCCCCACTGCTGTCTGTGGCACCAATTATCCGCTCTGGGTCGAGACCTCTGGCAAAGCCTCTGGGTTTGTCAGCCTGGGTGGCAAAGGTGAAATGATCACTTGCATACATGTTTTCACATTTCTCACATGGCAAACTCAAAATACTAAGTTTGAATTTGTCTTCATGGAAACAGCTTTTATATTAAAACCTGCCAGGACTTAAACAGAAAAAAAAAAACAAAACAAAACCCTACAGCAAGAACCCGCCCTGGTATCAGACCATGCTGTAATTTCCATTAATTCTACAAGTGCAAAAATATCTGTATGTTTGGTACTTAGTGTGTAGTACTTCAAATTTCTAAAATGATTTGATTGTGAATCAAAAGAAAACGTTATTTTCTTCAGTGAGAGGCACCAAAGCCAGAAACGTGTGAATTACAGAAAAAAAAAAAAAAACCCTAAAACAAATCAACTCCTTTACTTATGGTACTTAGAAACTTATTAAAACTAGTATTTCTAATCACTTCTAGAAATTAAGTCAGAACTACCACTACTCCTATCATTTTTAATACAGTTATTAAAGCGTGTTCCCCTGGGAATTCCTAGGACAGCTTAGGGAGGATGCCCTGAATTTGAATGATAGTTCTATCCCTTACTGGCTGTGGCCTTGGATAAATTAACCTCTGTGTGATTCAGGCTAGTATAAAATAGCAGTAACTACAATACCTATCTCACATCTACCTCACTGCTGCGTCACAGTATGAGACGGACAAAGTTATTCAGAATACTGCTTGGCTACGGAAGGGTTCAACAAGGATACACTCGTATTTTAAAATTGTTTGATACATATGGTTTACTTTCAGAACCAATCTCTTTTGTTTTCTGATTATAAAATGGGGACAATATTTAAAACCTTACTAGAAATGTCATATAAACTTTAATAGGCTACCTAAAGATTTTTTTTATCTAGCTCATCTTGAATTTTTGTTTTCTATCTAACTTAAATGACCAAATTTAAATCCATAGGCCTCTTTACCTACTCTTTATTACAAGTTTAGTGCCTGAGCCCAGGGATTAACTCAGCACTAAGACCTATCCTCAAATTGCCATGCTAGGCCAGTGGGGAGGGCAAGCATAATCTTCGGTTTAAAGTCTAGGGTAGTAGTTACCTTATTTGTTTAAAGCCCCAGTCAACAGAGCAAAAACTGAATCGATATATATGAGCAGTGAACGAACCAAATGTCTCAATGTATACCAATAAACTATAAAGCTATTACTGTTACAGAAGATTATATACTTCAAAGTATCGTCTGGTATCAAAAAATGCACAAAAATACTTTCTGGTAGTCAACGCCACTAATGAGCTACAACCAGGATGTGCTACCTGGTCATTTTCACTGTGTTACAGTTTTCAACTATCCAGTTATAGTATTTTTGTACTTTACACTTTCATTTTTTGGAGACAAGGTCTCGCTTTGTAGTGCATGCTCATCTGGAACTCACTATGGAGACCTGGCTAACCTTGAACCACAGCAATCCTCCTGCCTCAGCCTCCCCAGTGACAGGATTACCACAGTGCACCACCACATGCTGCTTATGTGGTGTTAGGGAATTAAAGTCAGGGCTCTGTGGTATCAAGTGCTCTAACCACGTGTACTAATCTTACAGCCCTAGTTTTTTGGTATTTAACACTGCTAATCTTGGATCATAGGTGACCGGTTTGCTCAGGGATCAAATCCATAAATTTGCCAAAAGTAGCATTAGCACAACACTGAAGAGGTATAAAGTATTTATTGTACATTAGTAATCTAACAAATGTTTATTCTAAGTATTCAACATTTATAGAAAGGTTTAATGACATTTTAAAGTATATGAAATTTTTTTGTACCTTAAAAATTAAACCATCTACCTTTTACAAAAAGGCAACTTGAGGCAGTATTTTATACTTACCGCATCTCTCTTCTTCTTTGATTTGCTATCATCAGATTCACTATCAGATAAAGATTTTCTTTTTGTACCATCCTTTTCTTTACCAGCTTTTTGAGAATTAAGAAATGCTTCGATTAATTCTGGACAATCTAAATTTTCTTCAGGTTCCCATGTATTGTCAGCACTGTGTTTAGTAAAAAAAAAAAAAAATTATTTAATTAAACAAGGCTCATCATCATCATCATCTGGATCTATTTATAAACATCTGGGAGAAAAAAAGTTCTTTGTACAGACACTAGTCATTCCCCACCAAATCCTTCTCAGAGACCTACCTCAATTTCCTTCCTGTATTTGCCCTCACAACTCTAGGTAGGTAATCTGCTCGTCTATCCCTCAGCCAACTGAATCCAATTAACAGTAATTGAGGCTAGCATTTCCCCAATTTCACAATCTGCTCATTTTAGAATTTTTTAGAACGTTTTAAAAAAACTGATTCCCAATTCCCATCCCTAGTTATATATTTTGATGAGACTAAGACCACCAATCTGATTTTTTTTTTTTTTTGAGACAGGGTCTCACTCTGTAGTCCAGGCTGGCCTTCAGCTCACAGCACCAATGTAATTTTAAAACAATGATTCTGAGGAATTCTTAAATGTGAGGCGATTTCAGTTTCTGGTTGGTGTTCAAATTTTAAAGTGCTTGCCTAACAAGAGCCAAAGCCTCAAGCTCAATTTCTCAGCATCACAAAAGCCAAGCGTGGGGGTGCATACCTCTAATCCCAGTACTCCAGATGCTGAGACAGGAGGACTGCCGTGAGTCTAAGGCTACCCTGGGCTACACAGTGAGCTTAGAGCCAGCCTGGGCTACAGAGTGAGACCCCCGTCTCAAGAGGGGAAAAAAAAGGGGCGGAATTTTTTGAAATAAAAATTTTATGAAATGCCTGTAAACAAAATGTCACTGGAACAAAGTGTTCAATGTGCTGTTGTATTATCTATTGCTGTTTTTGTACTACTGCCACAGGCAAGTCAGGACAGAGGCCCATGGCCTGCAAAGCCTATAACACATGTGTAACACTACCGGGAAAAACAATGTCGACCTCTGCCACAATGTTAGATGACCATTTCCATTTGTTTTTCAGAATTTCTGCAAAGAACAAGTAAGTATCAACAAATGTGAACACTGACAACCTTTCAAACATTTCATAGTCTGTGAAAGGACTATAAAGCCTTTGCATAATTACATGGTGCTATTAATGTCCCTGGGAAGTCTGCAAAACTAAATTGATGGGGGAGGACTTTTTTTTGAGACAGGGTCTTGCTCTGTAGTCCAGGCTGGCCTTGACTCATGGTAATACTGTCTTGGACTCCTTAGTACTGGAATTATAGGTGTGCATCACCATGCCCAGTTTATGTGGTGTTGGAGAATCAACCTCAGGGCCTAGCAAGCGCTCTAATCATTGTGCCATTCCTCCAGCCCGAGGAAGTTATTTTTCTCATTACTGGAATACACCATCACACAATACCTACTGACATCCACAACTTATACTGGTACTGTGAGCTCAAGCTTGATTTTAGCCTAGTTTCAGAACGTGTCAGTTCATTCATGTGTGGCTGGCAACAATGGAAGGTCTTGGCAGAGGTCAAACTAGAAATGAGCACAGCAGGAAAAGAAGCTGAGAGCACAAGGCTCTGTATTTCCTTCCAGATTTAGCCCTAGTGATCTACCCCTTCATGGTCAAGCCTCAGTTATCTGTCCCTTTCCACCAGGCTCACTTCCTCCTCCTCACAGCATGTGAAATACATGTATCAGTCACAATATCCAAATATATGTGACTATGGGTGACCATTCCAGGTCCAAACTGTAACAAAGACTGAAAAAACTCCAATTTAGATTTGGCATTACCTAAGACACTGCAGGTTCTTAATCATATCCATGGACTTTATGTCTGGGATTAAGAGACAGAAAAAAGTCCATTTCTTTTTCTTTTTTTTTTTTTTTTTGAGACAGGGTCTCAGCTCTGCAGTTGAACTCATTAAGAGAGCCCAGGCTGGCCTTGCACTCAAGGCAATCCTCCTGTCTCAGCCACCCAAGTACTGGGATTACAGGCCTGTGCCACAACTCCTGGCATATGTGGTGCTGAGGAACTGAACTCGGGTATGTAGAGCTCGATTTATTTAGCACTTGCTAAGCAAGTACCACTGAGTCATTCCTCCAGCCTCTCCATTCATTTCTTAATGTCTTAATGGGTAGACTATGGAGAGAGCTTTTAATGTACCACAGGATTCTATTAAAAACTGCCTACCATTTGAAAGTAATCAACTCTCAAGTTTAAAACAGCTTGTAGACTTACTTTGGTTCTGCTACCTGGAAAAAATTTTTAGTTGTTTATCAAGAACTTATGATGCATACTTCGGCTCAGCTAAGGATACTAAAGGATAAAATTAGGAAACCTCAATCTTCCATTCAACTCAGAATTCCCAAGCTGCTATAGGGACAGGTTAAATGTCAACAGTGGGAAAAGCAGTAGAGATTATAGATACTTCAAACCTAATCATTTGACTATACCCATACATGCTGCACTCACAAAACTATTCATCACTCCCTACTCAATTATCACTGACTATGGAATTTTGTTTAGATTAGGACACTGTAAGCCTAAGTTTAGGATCTAAATTATTATGAACACTTCTGTTTAAGACCCACCAGTCTACACTGTATAGTTCCAAAGCTTTATAGTACTCTTTAGGGGAAAACAATACAGGTTACATAATCTCGCCCATTATATTTAAAACTACCTTATAAAACATAAATATACTCTAATCTGCTTGGTTTTAACTATCTGCTGAAGAATCTGCTTTTAAAAAGAACCCAAACAAGATTCCCTGGAATTAAAGGTAACAGGCAAAACAACAACAACAACAAAACCTCAAACAGAGTCTAAGACAAGCCAAGAGATTTCTTACTCTGTAAACCCCTTCCACTTGAGGAAATATTCCACTTTCCCATTCACTACACGTCGGTCAAGTACTTTTTCCACCACAAATTCTTCAGGTTCTGCCTCCTCAACTTTTTTACTTTTTCCATTTTGTTTCTTTCCCATTTTTTGCTAAAATAAAGAAGATAATCAGAAATATAAGACTAAAAACTTTTGAGTACATCATAAAGGCTAAATTGCTTATACTCTTGTCATATTTGCCCCATTGTTCCTTTTATATCCTAAGACAGAAATCTTTTCAAAATTCAACACACAGGATAAAAAATGCTGATTTTCCACTGATGTACGTCAAACTTATAACCCAATCCTTTACCAAAATGAAGAGAATCAACAATATCTGGAAATACTATCTTTCCAAATCTATAAAACCAAGTTCACTGGTGTTTCCACTCATTTTGAACATAGCACAGCAATAAATAAGAGTATTACAAAAGAGAGTAAACACAAAGTGACAGGTCTTACTAAGTGAGCTGATTATAAAATAAGTAGCCCTACATAGTCAAGCTCCCATTTCTCAACTCAGACATCAATACTAAAAAGCTTCATGGACATGAAGAAAAAAATGACTGCAGAATGAAAACAGGTCTAGAATCTTCAAATCAACGGTAGGGTCAACCATGGAGATCATGAGTTAAAGTTTTTCCTGACCAGCTGGAACAACTATAATCTTCCACTGCAAAAGACCAAATTACCACAACATTTTAATCCTCTTGTGTGTGGGGGAAAAATAATTTTTCTTGTTTCTCAAGAGAAAGAATCTAAATTTACTTTAAATAGAGGAAGCAACAGCAATACCTCAAGGCTGTAAAGCATTTAAAGCTCTGTGAGCACATGCGGCATGGTATTACACAAATATACGAATACTTTGCTTAAAAGTGTTTTTTTCTTCTTCTTCTAAATTCCCAGGACAGAGCAGGCTTTGGAGACAAAATATGCCATTATTTAACTCAATTCCAACTTAAATTACAGCATACTACCTCATGACACCGAGGAAATTACTTTAACATGAAAATTGAGATTACAAACTTTGTTTTAAAATTGTCAATCTGCTGTCCCTTAAAATAGGATAAAATATTTAAATACCAGTAAATTACAGACACGTAAGATAACATACACAAAAGCAATGTAACTGTAATAGGCACCAAGCTGTTAGCTTTCTCTACTTGCATCATGAAAGTCTCATGGACAGCTTATTCCTCTAAGAATACAAGTGATTGTAAAGTCAATTTTATCATTACACTTTGGGTTACTAACTGGAATCTCAAGGTTAGCTCAATCCTGAAGAAATGTAAGAACTGCTTTATGCTTTTATCATTGATAGTACTGAACTACGTACAGGAAGGAATTTACCAAACACTCAACAGGCTTTACATGACATACATCAATCCAAAACATGCATCCTCTAAAATCAAGTGGTGCCAAATGATATCACCAACTTGCCCTTTTTTAAGATTATCAATACAATGTGCCAAAACTAAACGTGCTAAAACTAAACAGTGGAAACCCTCACTTAAAATTTTGTGATTTTTACGTATTTTGATGTTCTTTCATAAAACCTAAAACTTGACAAGCCAAACAGACATGCCTTTATAAACGTGTATAACTTGCTATGAGGTCTAAGGATGAAAACATTAGATTTAACAGACTGGACAGAAAAAAAGTTGCTCAAAAAATACAGAAGATTGTCTTCTCTTCTTGAATGAATTTGTGACTTTGTTCATACAGCAAAACACACTGCCATGACTTAAATTTATATTTCTTCTGCATTTGAGAGTAAACAAGTTACAAAAAAACTAAGTGGCGAGAACACAAAAGATTCAATGACTTCTGATCTCCTGTAAGGACACAACGTCCCTGGCTTTTTAAAACTTGGCATAAAAATACTTATCTGAATTCAGTACAGATTTAAAAAACTAACCTTATCTATGTAATATATACTGCCTTAATACATAAATTTGTGTATTTTAACTTAAAAACACCCAGCAAAACTTACTGTACTGTCTTCCTAAAATAATGAGACAAGTAATCCAAGTTAGTAATCTCAATCGTTAAGATTTACTTTTTGTCCCAATTTCTCCCCCATGACGTAGTGAGAGCTGGAAGACACATAACTTTTTCACCCCCAGCAATGCAAAAGTTATAATTAATGGAGAAAACTAATTATATTCTTGCATATTTTAGGTTTGCATTAACTTACCAAAGTAGTTTTATTGGAGGCCATTTTTAATCGCAGACTTGAAGGGCTATCACTAGAAAAATGAATGACAGTTAAAAAGTCGTTTTCATGAGATCAAAAAAGTAGCTACGTACAAGCTTTGTTTGGATAACCCCCACGTTGGTATTGTACTTTTTTTTTTTGAGGCTGGGTCTCACTCTGTACTAAAGGTTAGTTCTGAACTCAAGGCAATCCTCAGGCCTGCGCCACCACGCCCAGCCTAACGTGGTGCTGGGGAATAGAATTCAGGTACTTAGCAAGCGCTAAATTTAACCTCTTAAGCTATTCCTCCGGCCACGGGAACGTACATTTCAAACAGGTAAAACCCAGAAACGTAGTTTGGAGCTGTGTTATTACTGTCAACTGTCTTAACAGTTCAAGCCAAGACAGTCCAGAGAAACTTTACTAGAATCAATGGCATCTCACACACCTTTACGTGGCAAAAAAGGGCAAAATGTTTCCAATCGAAGTCTCATTTTTAACAAATTCAATTTTTTACAAGGGTCTTTTGGTTCAAAACCCGGCAAAATTACTTAACTACCGCCAATCTTCCAGTACTGTTCACAATCCAGCCTCCTACCTAATTACAACCTGATTTTCTCAGTACTCCCATTCTGACCCGTGTTAAATGAGGAAAAACGAGGATGCCTCAGTCGCATTCCGTGACGTTCTCGAGCATAAACCCTCCCTCCCTCGGCCGCCGTCGCCCCCAAGCCCAGGCCCGATCTGCTTAACGCGGTGCGCAGGAGGCCCCCGCCCCCACCGGGGAGCGCGGGCCGCGTGGTCAGCGCATCCGCGGGGAGAAACAAAGGCCGCGGGGCTCAAGGGCACTGCGCCGCGGGCGGCGGCCTCGTAACGGACTCGCCGCGGCCTCGGGGCAGCAGCCGCGCACGGCAGGCCCTGCGGCTGCAGAGCAACGCGCCCGCCGCCCGCCCCAGGGCCGACGCGCCCGCAGGCCCTCCCGGGGGGCCGGGAGAAGGGCGCCGCGCGCTTTGTCTACCAGCGAGGCAGCGGCAGCCCAGCTCCCTCCCGGCCGCCTCCAGGGCCGCCGCCTCCGCAGCTGGCTCCGGCGCGGCGCCCGGCCCGCCGCTAGGCCTCCGTGACCCCTGCGCGCCTCCCGGGCCCCCGCCGAGGGCAGCGGGCAGCGGGGGAGCGGGCGGCGGGCCCCGGGGCACTCACTACCTTAGCACCGCCACCGCAGGAGGATAAGAGAGGGAAATCCACCGCCTCCGCCGCCGCGATGCGCGCGTCCCGCTCTGCAGCGTCGCGGCCTGCGCGCCAGCGGCTCCAGTCGCTCCAGGGGCGGGGGCCGGGCGCAGCGCGGGCCGCGGGGAGGGTGACGCCGCCCACGCCGGGCGGCCGCGGGGGGCGGGGCCGCGCGCCGGGGGAGGGGCGCCAGCCGCGCGGCCCGCACGGTCGCGCGCTTTCGCTGCGCGCGCGGCGCCACACGGTTCCGGAGGGCGGGAAGGACAGCGGGACGGGGCCCGAGTGGTCTTGGTGGAGGCTCTGCGGCGTCCGCGGCAGCAGCACGGGAGCCGCTAGCGCCCGAACCGCGCCCCACCCTTTTCCCGGCTCCTCGGGGTGGGTGCCTCCAGATGCCCGGGGAGAACGCGCCGGCGCCCATCGCCGTCCGCCGCGGCCGAGGCGCAGCCCTGAGGCCTGGCCTGGCTCCGTTCGTGGCGTATAAACAGTGATTTGTTGACGAGAAGTCTGGGTGTTCTCCTGAGAGCCGAGCCAAGTCGGCCGAGGAGGGAGCGCGACGGGAAAAGCTACATTTTTTAGGCGGGAGAACCGAGGGACACGGGATTATCCAAGGCGTGGCTACTGGGACACCGTCCTGAGTGGGGCAGGCCGACCTAAGCGCTGCGGACGGAAGCTCCGCCCAGCAGCGTTAATTTCAAACTGCGCGACCGTTTCTCACCTGCCCTGCGCTAAAGCGGGGGACGGACCCAACCCTGGGCGGGGCGACGCACAGCGCGCGAGCCGCCGGCGATTCACGAAGCCCATTTGCGCAAGCGGCATAAAGCACTACCGTTAGCCGCCGAGAGGGAGGGGCACGCCTTTGGCGTAAGGAGGGCGTAGGGCCTTCCCGCCATTGGCGGCGGTTTAGGGCGTTTACGTTACGTCCTGACGTAAGGGAAGACGCGTTAGTGGGGGAAGGTTCTAGAAAAGCGGCGGCAGCGGCTCTAGCGCCAGTCGCGGCAGCGCTTCGTCCCGTGCGGACGTGTTTTTGCCGGTGTTGTTTCTCAAGCAGCAGCAGTTTTTAGTACAGCGCCAGGACGAGTCCGGTTCGTGTTCGTCCGCGGAGGTCTCTCTCATCTCGCTCGGCTGCGGGAAATCGGGCTGAAGCGACTGAGTCCGCGATGGAGGTAACGGGTTTGAAATCAATGAGTTACTGGAAAGGGCATGGCGCGGCCTTTGCCGCCGCAGTGGAAGTCGGCCAGCCGCCGCTTCGGGAGCACGGCGGGAAACCGGGCTGCGCCCGTGGCCGTTGTTTTGGAGAAGCTCCTTTAGAAGAGCGGTCGGTAGCGGAGGGCCGATGGCAGCGTCGTGTGGCCGCCTTCCCCGCCCTCAGCCTCCCGGCGCCATTTCCCTTTCCTGGGGTGGGGGATGGGGAAGCCCCACATGGCGGCCGCGGTCCCCGGTAGCCAAAGGGGGGCGCGGGAGCGGGACACCTCACTCCCTTCTTTAAAGCACGCGTCGTTAGGGGCCTGGGCGTCCCCGCTTTGGGGCGTTTCGGCCGGCGTCGGGTCCTCGCGGGCGAGTCTGCGGAGCCTCCCCTCCCCCCTCCCGGGAACCGGATTTGGCGGCCGCCATTTTCCTGTCTCCTTCCTCGCAGCTTTTTTTCTCCTTAACTCTCTTTAATTCTGCTAGTTGGATTCTTTGATCAAAGTACAGAAGTGGTTAACTATTCTTCTTTCTTCTCGGGCTGTTTTCATCTCGTTTCGAGGTGGATTTGGAGTGTTTTGTGAGCTTGGAGCTTAGAGTCCTGCGCACCTCAGCTCAGGCGCTCTGCCTTCCCCTCGATGAAATGGCGCCATTGCGTTCCGAAGCCACACGGAAGAGCGGGCGGGCGGGGGCTCTGCAGGGCTGTGGGCACCGGGGAGGAGAAAGGTATCGCAGCCTCCGGCCGCATCTGTGCGAGCCATGTTGTAAAAAAGCGCAATGCTCTTTATGTAATGGTTTTATCCAAAAATGCAAAAACTAAGAAAGAGGTTGTAAGAAACGGATTTCTCAATATCAAGTTGGGGAGTTTCGAAAATTATATGGGGGGAGGGTTACTCGTTTCAGCGTCCTTCACTAACTTGAAGGGTTCTTAATGAAGTGTAGAAATAATTCGTATTTAAATAGAATTTTTTTATTTGGAAGCTTAAGCTTTACTGTGTAAAACTTTGGTTCCTTAAAAGTGAGAAGTTATCCAAATGAAATATAAAACGACTGTGTTGATTAAAACACTGCACGGTCCTTCATTGCGTACCTTGCTGTATAAAAATTGTTTTAGGCTTGAGCCACTATGTATCTGAACTCTGTCACCTGCCTTTCTCATTTGTGTTTGCAATCATGGTTGATTACAATGATAAACACAAAGTTTCAAGCGAAGGGGGTCTACCTGTTTTTTCTTTGACCCTAAGCACATTTATAAAATAACTTTTTGTAATCGATAGTGGACACCGGGTAAGTTTGGAAAACTGAGGTAAGTAATGAGCTTTTGCTTCTTGTTAGTGATTGTGTAAGAATTGTTGTAGGTGAAAACTGTAGTATGTGAGGTTACATTTATTCTAAATGTAATTAAAAGCCTGGTCATCATGTAGAACAAGTCTTAAATATTAAGAATGTCTCAAAAAATGAATCCAAGTAGTTTTTCAGAATCCTGAACGTCTGCCTTTGCAGGCCAAAGAAAAATTAAATTGGATTATTAGTCACTTTCAGGGACAGCATTAGTAAACTGTATTAAAAGCAGTGATGCTGCTTCGTAGGAATAAAATAATTCTTGTAATATTTGACTTTTTTATCTTTCAGTCTTTACAGTCCACTGGGTGTTATCGTGTATGCGTATTTTAACTGTTAGCTAGGTTACTTGTAAGCCACTTTTCATGGCCCTTCTGTAACTAAAATAAAGACCTGTGTAGTGTAATGAGATTGCTTACTGCTGCTTTTCAGTAAGACAGGTAATTTCAGTTCAGAGTTTTTCCAATTGTAGAATTTGAGACACTGGCTTCCAGGCTCTCTACCATTTCAGTAAGCTTGGTACAGTTTAATGAATTGAGTGGTAGTGTTAATAATAAACTTTAAGAGTTAATTTAGATGGATGCAGTTTACTGTACATGTGATTATTGCCTAAATTAAGCAAAGTAAAGGAATGCCCGCCAAAAAAATAATACAAGCTTTATATAGGTAAATTTTTAGAGGCTGCTGTTATGAGAATTAATTTGCCTTGGTTATTAAATTTTATGCATTTCTTGAGTATTTATATTCTTCGTAATTAAAAATTTTGTAACATGGTTAAACAACTTGCTTTAGGTGTTTTATTTTTTTGGTTGAGCCTTCCTATAACCACCACCAGAGGGGGCAATTAAGGGAAAATTAACAGATAATGAAGTTTGAAAAAGCAGGGAATCGAGAGTTGGGTTTTTGCATTTGAAAATAACCTAAATTGAGTAAAAAAATTTGTAGTTTTATGATGTCGAATTGAATGGTGATTTTTTTGATAAGAATCCTTTAATAGCCCTTCAGTGACATAGATGTGTTTCTCAGTTAAAATATTAAGTGATAGTAGATTTGTGTAGATATTTTATGTCAGATGAATTTAGAACAAGCATTAGTGACTTAGTTAAACTTATAATTCAGCTGAGACAATTTTTTTGGTGTAACACAACTAATATGCAGTTTAACATATGGTTTAAATTTGATGTAAGTTTTTTTTTTCCCCCCAGAAAACTTTAGAAACTGTTCCTTTGGAGAGGAAAAAGGTACTCTGCCAGCAGGTCACCTCATATTTAAGAATTTAATTTCCTGCATATGAAGAGAAAATGTAAATAAAAATTGAAATGATACTTTCCTTTGCAGAGAGAAAAGGAACAGTTCCGTAAACTCTTTATTGGTGGCTTAAGTTTTGAAACCACAGAGGAAAGCTTGAGGAACTACTACGAGCAATGGGGAAAACTGACAGACTGTGTGGTACGTTAAGTATGGAAGTCTGCAGATTGCTAGCCTTTTTTGGTGAACCATGCAGAAAACTTTGTCAGTATTCATAGTTTAAAACTTTATACCACAATCGTCAAGTTAAATATTGAAGATTCCTTTTTGGTTTTAAGGTTATGAGGGACCCTGCAAGCAAAAGATCAAGAGGATTTGGTTTTGTAACTTTCTCATCCATGGCTGAGGTTGATGCTGCCATGGCTGCAAGACCTCATTCAATTGATGGGAGAGTGGTTGAGCCAAAACGTGCTGTAGCAAGAGAGGTAAGCAAAACAACGTTCAACAAGAAAAGGGAAAAATTAGTCCTGGTGATCAGAATGTAATTTTTAAAACAAGTATTTAGCTTAAAGCTATATTTTCCGAACAGATTTTTGTTTTAGGGTACTTAGACAACTGTGTTACCTCATAAGGTATCATGAAATATATACCAGCCAGTTGGTGCTAAAAACAGTGGGAGTTTCAGTCATGGTTCTAGCTCCTTACAAGGGTATAACTTTTCTCCCTCACTATTGCAGGAGTCTGGGAAACCAGGGGCTCATGTAACTGTGAAGAAGCTGTTTGTTGGTGGAATTAAAGAGGATACTGAGGAACATCACCTTAGAGATTACTTTGAAGAATATGGAAAGATTGATACCATTGAGATAATTACTGATAGGCAGTCTGGCAAGAAAAGAGGTTTTGGCTTTGTTACTTTCGATGACCATGATCCTGTGGATAAAATTGTGTGTAAGTGTCTACAGGTACTGGGTTATGTGATTCTTTGGGCATATTTGGGATATGTCAGCATATGCAGAATGATTAAACTTTTTGAAAGTTGCTTGCTGCTGTTGTGAATCTATTTAAAAGAAGCTAATTTTTTATTCCAGTGCAAAAATACCACACCATTAATGGTCATAATGCAGAAGTAAGAAAGGCTTTGTCCAGACAAGAAATGCAGGAAGTGCAAAGTTCTAGGAGTGGAAGAGGAGGTAACTAACTGTAGTTCTAATTTTTCTTTTTATTTGTTTAAAGTACTTAACAACTAACAGGCATTTATTATCATAGGCAATTTTGGATTTGGAGATTCACGTGGCGGAGGTGGAAATTTTGGACCAGGACCAGGAAGTAACTTTAGAGGAGGATCGGGTAAGTTAAAGCTTTAAGTGATGCGTGAAATGGTGCTTGGCTGGAAGGTGAGTTAGGTTTTTGCCAGGAAATAAGTTTTGTCCCTGAGACAAGGTGTATTCTGGAGGCCTCCTGTTTAAAGGATGATCCAGTAGTAATGGGGATTGATAGATCTTGCAACTGAAATGTAAGATAGTGGTACCTTCTGGATACTTGTATATCTTCACTTGAAGCATTAAGGTCAACTTTAAAATAATGTATTCCCAAAGAAGCGTAGTAGCACAGAGACTATTAGGGTAAAAATAAGTCTTAATTCTGGTAGAACTTTTATTCTGGGATTCATGTGTTTGAATTATGTCAAATGAAGTGTATGATGAAAGTCTATTCCTATGTGTGAATAAGTAATAGGAACTTTTCAGTGTGGCCTGTGAGTTTAATCCCACAATTCATTGCCGTGATAAAAATTATTTGCTTTTATAAGTGACACTACAATGTTTCTTCCTGATTATTATTTTGGGGCACAATAGAATAATTTTTAAAATGAAAAGAATGGCAAGAAAACCCTACAAATAAACATGTACGAATTT
This sequence comes from Ctenodactylus gundi, assembly GCA_004027205.1. Classification (NCBI taxonomy): domain Eukaryota; kingdom Metazoa; phylum Chordata; class Mammalia; order Rodentia; family Ctenodactylidae; genus Ctenodactylus; species Ctenodactylus gundi. The sequence continues at coordinate 89,337 of PVKB01000854.1, read as the reverse complement.
TTGTGTATGACAGATGGATATGGAAGTGGACGTGGATTTGGAGATGGCTATAATGGGTATGGAGGAGGACCTGGAGGTCAGTATTTTCTACATTTTGGTTTAATGTGACTGAACATTTAACCATAATGTGTGCTATCTCTTTTAGTACGTACATTTACCTTTAAAGTGCTACTTATTATTTAGTTTGATTTTTTTTTTCTTCTGTAATGGCATTTTACCTATGCTAACAGCATTTAATGTTTATGTAGGAGTACTTGGGGTAGAGTACAAAAAACATACAGGTGGATTTTTCAAGTGGGAACTTGAGGATACTGTTCTCCAATTTCATTTTTCAAGAGTGATTGAACCTAGCTGTGACAATTGAGTATATAATTTGGGATTTGCAGAGATTTGGTTGCCAGGGAGTACTACATAAGAGCAATTGTGTTCTTCGTTCTTAGCTGGATGGTTAATCCTTTAAAAGGGGGAGAGGACACCCAAGGAACTCTTCCAAAGTGCTGCAGTTGGGGCTTGAGCCACTGTAAAATATCGCATAATGTGTTACTTTCTGATTTTATTACTCATTAGGCATGTTATGTGACCTATCTCACTGTAAAAATCTTGCATTTTAATTGGACAACATACAGTTCTTACGCTAAGTACAAGTAATTTGAGTCTGACTTGATTTTAAGACATTACATGAAGCCTGACTGTTGCTTACCCTAATGCATGCTCCTGACAGAATAATGGTGTAGTAAAGAAAGACCTGGTAATTCTTAAATGGAAAAGAGAAATTGGAAGTTTGCACCACTAAAACTAGAGGGATGTCACCATTCTGATGACTCATGCCAGCATGGGTGTCCCAACATTTTGGCCTACCTAGGCCACGGTGAAGTTAAATTGTCCTGAACTGCGTAGAGAATATATGATACAATTAATGTGATGAGATATACCAAAAAAATCATTTTGAAGATACTACTTATACTAAAGTTCCAGAGAACTGTAGTGATGATACAGCTATTCAAGTTAGATGGCTTATCCAATTGTCTGGTATCTGCTCTGGACCCAAACTACCAAAATGCAGATAGAATCGTTTTGGAGAGATTTTATGGAACATATTTTACTGTTATAAAGTATGCCTTAGAAAACTGGAAGTAGCTCTTAAAGACTTGTTTTATGACAGGTGGCAATTTTGGAGGTAGCCCCGGTTATGGAGGAGGAAGAGGAGGATATGGTGGTGGAGGACCTGGCTATGGAAACCAGGGTGGGGGCTACGGAGGTGGTTATGACAACTATGGAGGAGGTAACAAGTTCACACCATGCCTGCTACTCCCCTGTGGTGATGCTTGGGCTCGCACTCAGGGCCTCTGAGATCTAGACAGATGTAAATGCTTGCCATTGAGCTGTAACCCCAGCCTTCAAATGCAGCCTTTTTGTGAAAATTTGGGTTAAAACTAATGTCTTACCAGATGCTTTTATTGAAGATAATTGGCTTAGCATTCTTGTTCTGGGGGAGCTTTGCCCTAACTACTCAATGTGTATAATTGGTTTTGTGTATTATGACGTCTGTTATGTTGGTATTTTTATTTTACAGGAAATTATGGAAGTGGAAATTACAATGATTTTGGAAATTATAACCAGCAACCTTCTAACTATGGTCCAATGAAGAGTGGAAACTTTGGTGGTAGCAGGAACATGGGGGGACCATATGGTGGAGGTAATTTGCAACAAAAAATTCAGCCTCTTAGTTAAAAGATTAGGAAGCATAGCATTGTAAGAATATCTATTCTGTTAACTCTCCCATGTAAATTATGGAGGTAAATTGTGCAGGATTATTTTATAAACAATTATAAGATTGGCGATTGATATGCTGAGATTATTTCAGTACAAAATACTTACGGGGTGGGCCTATTTCATAATAGACAAACTACTGAGTGTATTGCAGGTAATATATAAATAAGTGATTAGCCTCTTGAACTGAAATAATTGCAAACCCTTATAGCAGTTTGTCTTACAAAGAATACTTTTAGTGGGATCAAAAATACCTTAAGTCTTCTGTGGTACATTGTATTAAAATCTCTTCATGACATCAGTGGTAACAGAAGGCTTGCTAAAATGGTTATCACTATAAAAAAGGTATCAGTAAACTTGAATACTTTATGCACCAAGTAATTAAGGTAACTGATCATAAAGGTCATAGTATACTTAGACTGATTAGCTATAAAATAGAGTAGTAACTGTAGTACAATGCTGTAATAGAAAATCCGTTTCTAATGAGTTTTTTTGTTCTAATCTTTCTAGGAAACTATGGTCCAGGAGGCAGTGGAGGAAGTGGGGGTTATGGTGGGAGGAGCAGATACTGAGCTTCTTCCAATTTGCCATGGGTAAGTAGTTTTCAAGTTTTACAATTAATTTGTGTTGGGAAACTTAGCTGCAGGAGTAAAAGCTTATTAGGATCATGTTATCTTTCCTTAAAATCTGGTTAGATGAATAATTTCATAACCTATTTTTTTTTTACTCTTTACTTCTGTTGAAACAGGCTTCACTGTATAAATAGGAGAGGATGAGAGCCCAGAGGTAACAGAACAGCTTCAGGTTATCGAAATAACAATGTTAAGGAAACTCTTATCTCAGTCATGCATAAATATGCAGTGATATGGCAGAAGACACCAGAGCAGATGCAGAGAGCCATTTTGTGAATGGATTGGATTATTTAATAACATTACCTTACTGTGGAGGAAGGATTGTAAAAATATGCCTTTGAGACAGTTTCTTAGCTTTTTAATTGTTGTTTCTTTCTAGTGGTCTTTGTAAGAGTGTAGAAGCATTCCTTCTTTGATAATGTTAAATTTGTAAGTTTCAGGTGACATGTGAAACCTTTTTTAAGATTTTTCTCAAAGTTTTGAAAAGCTATTAGCCAGGATCATGGTGTAATAAGACATAACGTTTTTCCTTTAAAAAATTTAAGTGCGTGTGTAGAGTTAAGAAGCTGTTGTACATTTATGATTTAATAAAATAATTCTAAAGGAAATTGTGTAATTATAGACTTTTTATTTTAAATAAGTTAAGGAGTGGGTAGTATAATTAAGGTCCTTTGCAAAGTTGTTGTTGTATTTGTGTAAGATAAATGCTGGTCAGATGTTAAGTGTGTTGTCTGCAATTCATCAGGATTAAATTATCTAGATAACTTAAGGGATGTCTCTGCAAGGAGAAACACCTTTTTAGATCTTTTAGATGCTGCTTCTTCAATGCAAGGAAAGGAAATAACCCCAGCGAGGTACTCTTCAGGGACACAGGTCTAGTACAAGAGAACTCTTGACGGCTACTAAGTTCAGCCAGTCTTAAAAAACTGTGCTGTTTCTACAAAGCTTTAACTACAGTAGTTTATAAGGATGCCAACGAAAGCTGAGGGTGTAGAGCAAAATAGTTCTAAGCTTCAGTTAAACTTCTTTAGGTAAGATCTTATTTATTTTTCTTTCTAATTTTCCTCCCTGAAAGATTAAACTAATAACTCTTCAATCAGTATAGTGGTTCTTACGTAGTATAACATAGCTACGGATTTGAGCTTAACAATTTTATAAACTCGGGAATATTTTAAAAATAAACCCTGTTTTCCAATCTGTCATTAAATTATTTCAGTTGTTTTTCCCTTTTTCCTTCTTTCCCACCCCCCTCCCTTCTCCATGGAGATTCAGGTGCTTAACTTATCATTTTTTTCCCTGCTGGAATTTTAGCATTGCTATGAACCATGGACAAGTATATTCTGCTGCCACAAAGACTGTAAAGTGCTTCATTTCAACAGCTGAGGCAAGCCAAGTGGTCATTAATAAAGCTTTTCTTGGTTCCTTCAGTGGTGTTGGTAGTAAAATGGTAGGTAAAAGTTAGGCTGCAAATTCAATAAACCATGAAATTTCCCATCATTATACCCTTGTGTATTCACGTTCCTTGGACCGAACATTTTCAGTGAACTAACTGTAGGGTTTCTATAAAAAAAAGACATTTTGTTTTATTGGTTAGTAGCTTTACATACTAAACAAGGATCAGGTTCACAGAGAAGGTAGAGTGAAATGGTTGAATCTGTTTTCAGGACAGTTTATAATTGGCACTAAATCATAGGTATCCATTACTGAATGGTTGGGTTAAAAGGTGCTAATTCTTGCCCAGTGTCCTACCATAAGCAGAGCTGTAGGTTGACTGCTGAAATTCATTTCTTAAAACTGCTCAGATTTCCTGGCTTTAGTGCCTTTTAGAAAAGTGATAATTCAGGCTTATTCAGTGTGCACCAGGGAGTCGTCTTTGATCCTAAGACCAACACCTAAGTTAAAATTTAGGCTCTTTGGACAAACATGATAAACTTCTTCAGATACTTTTTTTTTCCTTTGGCAGGAAGGTGTCTTGCTGCAGGTAACTAATGAAGAAGTGGTCAACCACAGAGTCTGCAAGAAATAAGAAATTCTGTACCATCTGAAAGTAGTTCTTGTTGGTGCCTTCATTTAAGCACTTTTAACATAAAGGGGAAATGCTTTCTGATAAAACAAAAACTTCATTTAGTACAGGTTCTTGGTATGACTACAAAATGAGTATTGTTTGTAAAAAACAGCTAGAGAGAAATGTGTCATGTTTTAAAGTAGGTTTTTGTGAATAGACGAAAGTTCTATTTTAAATACAAAATTTATAAAATAAATACTTTTGTATGTAAATACTTTGTGTAATGTTTACACAAAATGTGTCAAACTTGTTTTATTAATACTTGGTTGTCTCCAAGATTGCCATCCCCTAAATTTTAAAGCAGTTTCTAAGCTGTGCGTATTTACATTTTAATTTTGAACAGACAAATGAGGAGCATTGTGGGCACTGACTGTCCTTAATAAAATGGCTATTTTTTTATTCACAGTACATTCAGTGTTTGAATACCACTAGTGTTCCTGTACGTTTGATATTGGTGGTTTTATGGTTGTAACCAGCTATAATGGTTAATTGGCTTGTGCAGTGTGCTAAGATAGCATAACTTTACAAATGCCAATTCAATTTCATTAGAATCTACATTTCACTAGAGTTGTTGGGGTCTTTTGAGTTCTATGAACCAGGTTTAACTAAAGAGGTCTGTCTTGTTTGCATGCTTACCTTTATGAAATGAGAAAGCAAAAGGTGACTGGCTTGGCTTAATTGCAGGTTTTTGATAGTAAAAGTATTTCACAGGTAAGTCAGGTGAATGGCAAGTACTACAAGATCTTGGATCTTCCACTTAAAGTAGGTGTCTATAATTTGTGAACAGTAGTTCTAGCATACTCAATAGTTTTTAAAATAACGTGGATGCAATACACAATCTCTAAGTATGTATCTCTTAAAACAAGGGAATATAAAGACTTGAGTGAAATGGGCTGATTCAAGATGTGTAAGGGTTTACCAACCAAACACTGAATATTCAACATACACTTTTTCCTACTTAAGAATGAGAAGGAAGCTTAAGGTTCTGAGCATAGACTTGTCTTAAGGAAATGACTGTAGACTGATCTTAAAAAACACTAACTACCTCTCCCAGCCAACACTTTGTTCTATCAGCATCAAGTAGAAACACCTTAGTATTGTAATGGATCAAGGCCACGAACATACGGTTTTAGAGAATTTACCTACAAAATAGACTTCTAAAAGCTGCAAGTTAAAAATGGCTTCAGAGACTAGTAATTTGGGGTGGGGCTGTACGTGATAGGAGTGCTAACATGCTGTGCTGTGTTACTAATTAAGCTAGATCTCTACCCCTTGATCAAGGGTTTTTAAGCATGCCAGTTTATGCTAGATTTATATGAAGTCTCAGTGCTAAGATTTTTAACCCTTTCATAAAAACTAGATGGCTGGGTGTCGCATTTTTACCTACCTACTTGGCAAATTAATTCATGGTATAATTGATCATGGTTCTGAGGGGTTGGGGTAGTAGTAGAGTGCTTTCTTGAAGGCAGAATTATAGTCTACTGCAATTAACAGCCCTAACACACCCCATAGGCCATTTGTACTTGGAAGGCAAGCAGTAGTGCTTAAACCTGATCTAAATTTATATGTTGAAGTGTACTTCTGAACTCCACTACATAACCATATACAAAGCTTGTGTAGTATAGCCAAGGGTGATGCAACTGCAGGGAGAAGTTGCTGGCAAAAAGTAACGGCATAAACTTGCCAATCTTCAAAAATTAAGGTTATAAAGCTTCCGCGTCATTGTAAGCCTGTACAGAAAATGAAGTTTGGTATCAGCAAGTGAAGGTAGTTCTTGTGCCCAAACTCCAAGATGGTCAAGTATGACCTATACTGGCAAGTAACATTTTGAAACTTAGAAATGGAAGTTTAGGAGGTTATGTGCCTTAGCATTTCTTTCGTAAGTTGGTATTCCAGTATGAATAGATTTAACCCAAGGTAACAACATTCATGTTTCTGAAGGGTGATGTGAAGAAAAATTGAAAAGTGCTTGGATTGTGGTTTTGTAACCTAGGAAATAACAGTTGGTATTTCCTGTAACATGATTCCAATGGTAGCAGTCAGTGAAAACACTGGTATGTTGAAGTGACTGCTCATGGTAAACATCTCAACATTCCCAAGACAATCCTATTGAAAACTGCTTTAATAAGACTGCAGAATATTATGAGTTTTCAAATTACCGTTTTACTACAAGATTTGGTTTCAGCCTCACATTCGTCTTCATAAGGTTTTCATTAACAGTGAACATTTTTCTTAGAATATGGGTGTGAGGTCATCTAGGCTGGTTTCATTCAAAGGAACCTTGAAAATAGGATTTCTGTGTGCAGATTGTACTACTAATATCTGATTTTAGGATGCAGCTCTACACTGACTAGCTTTTATTTTGAGTGTGTCATTTTGGGTAATTTTCAAATGTACTGCGGGTATTACTAAGTGGTGTGTTTTGGGGAGCAGTAACTTAAAATCTACATAAAAGGGAGGAGGTTTCTCAAAAATTCAGACATTTATTTTCACAACTTGTAAATATTCATAAAATCAAAACCTTGAATAACTATTGTTCCTAACAAATGAAAATGCTGGTGCTTTTTTGCATTTTTAAGTTATAATAACAATGTTATCAAATCCTCAGTATTTGAAGCGACTGCCAAGATAATTTGGCAATTACTATGTTTTTGTTTTCCCAATTCTTTGAACTGGAGATAGTGCAGGAAAGCTAATTTGAACTTGGCAGAAGTAATGTAACTCTTAGGTGTTCAGCATGAGGTTTATTATGTAGCCTTGAGTTTAGTATTCTGTTTAGAAGTTGTTTACATTTGGAACCTGTTTCAGTGGTCTATGTAGGATTCAAGTTTCTGAACATTTATCCATATAGTCTATTCAACTGTCACTTTGCTTTATGGGTATCCTTTTTGAGGCTTGAGGTTACCAGTTCTTTCGGCACAATCAAAACAGTTCCATTATGACTACACTGAAGTATATATTGGTTAGGACTGACTGGCCTACCTTGATCATCTCTTAATCTACTGAAAATGTTATGGTAAAGTTTATGCAGCTTCTGTTTCATTATGTTAATAGCTTTGTTACATTGTGCCTGTTCTCTCTGAAGAGTTTCCTTTCTAGCTTGCAAGTTGCATACTTCATCTTCTAGATTCAAAATCATGTCTAATTTGCGCTTACGACAGTTCTGAGCAGCAACTTTATTTTTTCCTCTTCGTCTTATATCTCGGATGAGTGAGATCTGTAACTCTGACAGATAGTGCCTGCTTAACATGCTGTTGAAGGAGTCAACGGGCATGCGGACGATTTCATCAACAGAAAAGGGGATATGTAAAGCTTTAGCACGCTGTTCATCACGGCTCAGGTTTCTCTCTGTGTCTTCAAAGTACATGCTCATTTTCTGTGATTTCCCAGGACATGGAAAAAGTTCAGAATTGGGTTGTGTTGTACTTGGTAAGTGGTACGTGTGGTTGTGAAGTACGTGTTGAAATGAAAGGTCTTGCAAACCAGACTCATGATTCATGTGACGATGCTTACTGGGCTGTGGGCAATAACCACCTACAGCCCCTTGTAAATCTGGGCAAAGATTTTCGAGTTCACAACTATAACCTACTGCACCTTCATTATAGTCTGAAAAATTAAGTGTCATAGAGTTGCTATTGGGACTGGAATTTAAGGAAAGGCCAGAATCGGAATCTGGCTCTTCAAAAAGCTGAGAGACTTCCACTGGGTTAAAATCATCTGTGGTCAATGACATTATCTCATCAAATACATTGGCATCAAGGTCATACAGAAGGTTCTGGCTTGTTAGATTCCTCATTTGATTGTCAACAGGGGGAAGAAATCCTGTTGAATTAGCCCTAGGTAGCATTTGCTGAGAATGAAAATTAAGCTGCAAAAATGGTTCTTGGGCCTGTGAAGTCCTTGATACTGGCTCTCTTCTCAGTGGGTTGTTGGGACACATCATGGCCTCATGGAGATTCACATCATGACTTATAGCCTGGCTAAAATTCACATTATAAGGTATTGAAGAATTCATGCCATCACTGATATTGCCTGGAAGAGGTGAAATATCTTCCAATGAAATGTCCTGAAAAAGAATACGGAAAAAAAGGCACTTTAAATACATGCTATACTATTCAATAGCAATTTACTACAGGTGTGTTGAATAAAATACAAAGAAAACTTGATGCATCTTATATATAATGCCACTTAATGATGTGGGTTTTTTTTTTTTTTTTTGGTTGTTGGTGGTCTTTGTAATTATTCAACTCAGCATGCATCCTTGACTGGCCTGGAACACTCATGGCTGGCAATCCTGTCTCAGCCTCCTGGGGAATTAAACCCAGGGCTTTCTGTGTGCTGTGGGCAAATACTTTTAACCAAGATGCAATTCTTTCTCCTCTAGCTGTTGAATGTAGAGGGTCCATAGTGAAGCAGTCCGTGAGGAAGAGGGTTTTTTTTTTTTAACCTCGTTAGGTATAATACAATGATACATGTGTTACAAGGAAAACCTGTTACTTTTTACATTTGCTTCGATGTGGATTATTTGATACATTTTATACCTTTAATATTATGTGTATGCATATTTGGTTCTCTGAAGTGTGCCAACCAAAAATGTTACATTAAACTGCTGTTACTAAAGTGTAGTGAATGGGTTGGACTTACATAAAGATAAAAACTAAGGTTCCATTTACCTCCAGAGAATATTCAGGTTGTGATGAAATCAACTGAAATAAATCTTCCAAAGAGAGCGATGTATCAGTCCTATTTAGTTGTCTCTATAAACAAAAACATGGATCATCAGAAGTGGTTGCCTGAGACTTTAAGGACAATGAGGTCTTACCTATTATATTCATTGTTGTGCATTCTCCAAAAACAGTATCTTAAAGCACATGAAGAAAGCCAAAACCAATTAGTATCTTTACTGAAGGTCTTTAACTCCAAAATCCTCCACTGTTCCTTCCTAATCAGCTTCATATAACTTCCCACTGGTGTTAGTTCCTTCTTCCTGCTCACCTGCACCCAGACTTCACAGATGGCTACACAAGTTGTTTACCTTCTTGTTGGAATAAGGTTAAGAGGATCTGAATATGAATAGTAAACTCTTGTTTTTATATTTTGCCTTTGTGTTGAAATTGCAGCCATAATGGTTAAAAAATGGTTTCCCCTCGGTACTATCTCGGGGCATATATATATATATGCTATCAGTAATTTTTTTCCTTGATACTCTTTTAACATATTTGGGATTTGGTTTGTTTTTATGCAGTGTTTGGATCTCTGGTATTTCTGTTAGGACCATTTTAATTCTTGAGATATTTTCAGGAACTTAAACATTGCTCTCTCAGGTTTCTGCGTCTGGAATTCTAATTACCAATAACTAAATCAATTACCTCATTTTTTTCATTGTGTATCTCCTGTGGTACACGGTGGGCAATTTTCCTTGTTCAGTATACCCGTTGCTTCAGTCATTTCTAATCTGTTTATCTTTCACCAAATTTTTAAAGCGACTAAATTTTTATGTCTGAAGTTGCACCACGGATTTTTACATGAGCTAAATCCGTGCCTTGTTAAGAAGCTGCCCAGACTGGGCACGAACTCGTGATCCTCCTGCCTCAATTTTCAGAGTGCTGGAATACAGGCTTGCACCACCGTACCTACTATCAATCTTTTCTACATCCACTTTAATGACCGCTTGTTCTTGCCTCATAAATTCACATGATTTGGAGTCAGGTAATTTGCAGATGCGTTTTTTTGCATGTAATTTTGAAGAGAGAGTTCAAGGCCGGCAATACAGCTAAGTGGCAGAGCACTTGCCTAGTATGTACAAAGCCCCGAGTTTCAACTCCAGCACCACAAAGATAACAAAAAGTTTGTTGAGAGCTGTTTCTGTAAAAAACCCCATGCACCAAAAGGTTATGGTAAAGCAATTCATTTTTTTCCCTCCAAGTACCAGTGTTCACATCATTTTCTAAACTATGGTTCTTGGCTCAAAATTCCTCATGATAATGATAGCATCGATTCAGACCCCTTACCGAGGTGAATAGTTTCCCGGTCCATATTTCCTAGACACAAGAACCTTACTTCAATGATTCAATTTTGGGGCCTGGAGGAATGGCAGTGGTTCACGTTCTTGCCTAGTGAGTGCAAGGTCCTGAGATGACTTACTCAGCACCATGTAAAGCCGGGTGTGGTGCTGCACATCTGTAATCCCAGCACTTCAGAGGCAGAGGCAGGAGGATTGCTGTGAGACCAAGGTCAGCCTGGGCTATAGAACAAGACCCTGTCTAAATACAAAGAATAAAGAACTCAATTTTGGGTAGGAAGAACACATTTCCCCACTCAATCTCAGTAATGCCTCATTCCAATTCCTTGTTTCTTCCACCTATAGAATTATTCTGAGTTCTATTAACTCATCTTAATAGGATATTTAAATTTCTGGTGTGTGTGCATATAAAAAACATTTCTCGTAGTGAATTTGTAATCCTGACAAGGGTTCTTAAGCTCAGACCAGTTGGGCTCACTTTCTGTGTTTTGTAGGTTTACAAATACACCATTAAAAAAAAACCTGTCTAATATGAATCCATGTTTTCCAGGACTCACACTATGTCTGGATGCTGTGGGAACTATTAAGTTTAACTAGTGGGTAAGGCTTCTTCCTTGCTGCTGTTTAACTGGAAATTACACTTTAGTGGATAGTAGAGTTTGCCATTTGAATTACTGTTTAAAGTAAGTCCTCATTTCCCCTATTCTGTTAATGATCCTAAACTTGGACTTGCTCCCTGGCCAATTATTGACCAAAATTTGCTGGTGGTCGCAAACAAGAATGAGTTAAGGTCATAAATACATCTAGATTTCCACAAGAGTAATCCTTAATGGTAGACAAATACTTGCTGCTTAAAAAAAAGCTTTCATTATTAAAACATGAAATTACAGGAATGGAGGTCATTTTGCTTCAAGTGAACTAGAGAGGGTCCTTTAGAGTACCCAGAGATAATGTCTAACTTTTTTACTGATCCCTTTTTTTTTGTACTCAGGAAAGGTAAGGCTATGGGGCTACACTTTACCTAAAGGCCCGATAGCCCAAATTAGGTAGGGCGTTCCTGCAGGAGATATGAGGCATCAATTCCAGTGTTCACTGAGCTCTTGTAACTCCTCGGATTCCCACCTGACCTAATGGTGTTTCAGTAGTTGCTGGTTCTTGGTCTTTCCCCTAAACTTAGTCTAACTTTTATTTACTTACTACTCTAGTCCAGGCTGGTCCTTAACTCACCATGTAGCCTAGGCTGACCTTAAACTCAGGGCAGTCCTCCTGTCTCAGCCCCTTGAGTGCTGGGATTATAGGCGTGGTGCTGGAGAACTGAACCCAAGGCCTAAACACTTGGGAGGCAAGCAGCTGAGCTTTGTCCTCAGCCCTTTAACCTCTATTTGTCTTTTATTTTTTCCCATTTTATTGATATGTATAAGTGCAAAATTTAAGGTTTACAATGAACTTTATTTAGCATTTTGGGCACCTATATCTTGTCAAGGTGACAAGTACTTTCCCACTCCATCTTAAGCTCCATAAGAATTGTGATCTGGATCTCTCATCAGAGAGACCATTGGATGTTTCACCTTCTGCTTCTGACTCACTTTACTAAATGATGTTCTCAAGCTTCTTCCATCTGTAAAAGCCTCCACGCTGTTGGACTTTATAGATGCATAGTATTCCATTGTGTATAAATACCAGTTTGTGTATCCATTGGTCTGTTGATGGGTTATTTTGGCGACTTCCATATTTTAGCTATTGTTGTGCTGCTGTGAACATGGGTATACATGTATCTCTGTTATGTGTTGTTTTGGCCTCATTTGGATATATTCCCAGGAGAGGTGTCGCTGGATCGAAGGGGATATTTATTTATTGTCTTTTTAGAGCCCTCCATACTGCTTTCCAGAGTGGTTGAACAAATTTACATTCCCACCAGCAGTGCAGGAGGGTTCCTTTCTCCCCGCAGCCTTGCCTGCACTGGTTACTGTCTGGAGTGAGATGGTATCTTAGCGTTATTTTGATTTGCATCTCTCTTACGGCTAGAGATGTTGAACATCTTTTCATGTATCTGTTGGCCACTTGAACTTCTTCCTGAGTGAACTGCCTCTTCATTGGCCCACTTTTCAATACAATCCTTTATTTTGGTTGGCTTACTTTTCTTCAGCTCCCTGTATATTCTAGTTATGAGCTTCCTATCTGAGTTGTTGGTGGTGAATATTTTTTCCCAGTCTGTTGGTTCTCTTTTTACATTGCTGAAAGTTTTCTTTGCTGTGCAGAAGCTTTTTAATTTGACAGGATCCCATTTGTTAATAATGAAGATAATTTCTTTTGCCTCTAACCTTTATTTAAAAAAAAAATCCCTTCAGCTCTCAAATCTTACCAGGGTACCCCTTCATTCTGTTTACAGACACACAGCAACAAGATTTTCTGTCTACTACCTTTAAGAAGTTACATAAAAATTTTTTTGACATAGTTGGCTTCACACAACATACACAGTCTAATATTATTTTCTTGGTTCAGCAGTATAACCTTACATAAAGATGGACAGATGACCCATTTTAAAAACCCAGCAGGAGCAACTTAAAAAAAACTGTCATAATTTTAAAAATATATTATTTGAAAGGGCTAGGGATATATCTCAGTGTAAAGATACTGGGTTCAATCCCCAGCACTGGGGGGAAAAGAAAACCCTAAGACTTACACCATACTTTGAGTTCAATTTCAACTACCAAGAAAGTCAGACATTTGTAATTCTCCTTATTAATCTTTATACAAAATAGGACTTCATTGAATCTGGAAGCAGACCACTAAGAACATTCAAGAGAACATGGTATATCACACAAAACTATAAATCTTAAATTTCTCTTTAGTGAGAAAAGAATGTGTTCTGGCTAATTAATCAACAATTGTATTTATTCATTAATTGACTACAATCTTACAGATAGGCCTCTTCTGGGGTTACAGAAATAGAACATAAATGCAAGTGATTTACTGCTCTGACATTTCATTTTTTTATAACAATAGGAGCACCTACTAATTTATCAACAAAAGGTCCTACATCATTATCAGAGCTACTGCAAGTAATGTGCAATTTACGGTGTACAAAGATAAGAACAAGGAGGTTAACAAGCAGCTGAACTTAGTAAGAACGAAGGCACTAATACCTTGCTGTGAGAAATGTATTCTGGAAACTTTTGCCCAAATGGAAGAATGTCCTACATTATATTTTCCCTTCTCTCCTTGAAAGCTCCTAGTTTCACCTATCTCCTCACTAATACTGATATTAAATGTCTAGTAGTGAATGAGCTGCTGTAGGTAATTTAAAAAAAAGGGTTCCTGCTTCCCTGGGAAGCCCAATGAAGGACATACCATGTAGCACAGAGAAAAATAACTGGTAGCAAGAGAGAATAAGTATTAAGTGTTAAAGTGGTGGAGAGATCTTTTCTCTCAAAACAGGTTCTCAGGAAAGTAGACTGAAACGTTTCCTTCACAACAAGCACAACTGGGCATTGTTTTGACAATGTGGTACATGGGGGTAGGGGGAAAGGTCATGTAGAAGGTACATGATTATGAGAAAATACAACGCCTACATAAATGAGAGGGAATGGGGATAAGGGGCTTGGGGGGCAGCACAGGCAAGTGCCCAATACTTATGTATTTTAAAGTAAAGTGCTAGGGGCTGGGGGCAGAGTTCAGTGATTGGAGCCCGTGTCAGCATGGAGCCCAGGATCGTCGTCCCAAGTCCATGCAACAGCTGGCTGTGGTGGTGCGTGCCTGTAATCCCAGCACACTGGGAGCCCAAGGCAGAAGGCTTACTGTGAGTTCTAGACCAGCCTGAGCTATGTGGTGATTTTGGGATCAGCCTGGACTACGGAGTAACGCCATGTCTTTAAAAAAAAAAAAAAAAAAAAAAAAACTTAAGTGATAGCCGGAGCCGGGGGAAGGGACAGGGAGCGGGTGGAAGGGTAGAAGATGGGAAGGGATTGTGAAGTCAATGTGATACATAGATGTATGTAACACCCAAATTCATTGTAAATACTATGTATTACATTTGTATATTAAAATAGTGGGGAAAAAACTTTTCTGGGGAAGTTGGGAAATAAAAATGTGAACTCTCCATTCCTCCTCTCACCTAAAGAATGGCAAGAAGGGCTTCAAGAAGACCCTGAGGCTGTTATGCGAAGGTTCATTATCATATACTTCCTCCAATAGAAAAACCATAAAAAAGAGAGGTGGAAGAAAGAACATAAGACTTTGTGGAAGGGGAAAGGAATGCAGTATGTAAATAGTGGTCTAGTGTTAGACTAAGACTGACTTTTTTCTTCTTTTTTTTGAGATAAGGTGTCACTGCAGTCCTGACTGGCTTCAAACTCACAGCAATCCTCCTGCCTCAGCCTCCCAGAGTGCTGGGATTACAGGTGTGGACCACTACGCCTGGCTTAAGACTGAAGATTTTTTTCTGGGGAGGTTGGGAAATAAAAATGTGGTGAGCGCTCTACTACTCTCACCTGAAGACGCCAAAAAGGGCCTCAAGAAGGTAACATACAAGGTGGTGTTTGTTTCCTGCAGCCCTATGACAAAATAGCTCTTGCCTGAGAAATACAAAAGGCAAGAGATTAAGAGAGGCTGTAGGCAGGGAATGGATGGATGGAACAGACGAAAGATTCATAAAGAGCCATGCCCGGGGCCCCGTGCGAGAGCCACCAGGCGGGTGAAAGGGCCACTTGGAAAAGTGAAAGCATCACCAAATATTTAGGAACCCTAAAGGACCAGCTGGGATCAAAGGTGCATGTGCCCTGCCAAGAGCAGGGCTGGCGAAGGACGCCTGCTCCCAAGCTTCTGTTCAGGATACCAGTCACACTTACTGTAGTTAAACGGGACCTCATTGTTCTTTTCATTTGCTTCTCTTTGATAACTAAAGATGCTGAAATTTACTGGTCACATGGATATCTTCGGAGAGCTGACTGTTCATTTAGTTGCTCTATTTTTGACCAGGTCTTTTGCGGGCGGGGGTGGGGGGGGGGAGGGGGAATCTAGTTTGTTTTTTTCAGTTCTTTACTTTAGACATTGTCCTCTGTCTGAGTAGTAGCTGGCAAGTATTTTTTCCATTCAGTTGGCTCTCTCTCCACTCTGTTGACTATTACCTTTGCTGTGCAGAACATCTTTAATTTGATACAATCTGGGGCTGGGGGCATAGCTCAGCAGTTAAGCACTTGCCCAGCAAGCGCAACACCCTGAGTATGACAATGCATAATCCCAACTCTTGGGAGGCTGAAGTAGGAGGACTGCCATGAGTTCAAGGCCAGCCCGGGCTATGTAAATTCAAAACCTGGACTATAGAGCAAGACTATCTCAAAACAATAATAATTTGATATAATCCTATCCATTGATTCTTGGTGTGATCTCATGTGCATTTTGACAATTATTAGTTCTGCCTATCCAGGAATGGGGATGTCATCTGATTTTTCTGAATCTGTATGAGGATGTTGGGAGAAGGGACAGTGGAAAGCCCACTGAGTTCTGTGCTGGATTGGTCATCAAAGGGGACCTCATAGTCTGATGGCCTCTATTGTGGTCTGGATCTCAAATGTCCCCCAAAGTCTCATGTATTTGGGTGTTTTGGATTATCCATAGAACTGTATGCGGTTGGAACAGAGGGGCCTGTTGGAGGAGTGGATTATGGTGTGTGGTGGAGGACAGGCACATGGTAGATTGGATTACAGGACTGTGGACTAGATTACATGCGTGTAGTGGGGGCTCACCAAACTTGTCACACCTGGAAGAGGCAGAAGACTGAGGCTGGACCCAGAAGGGGCAGATCGCTGGGATGGGACTTGGAAGGATATATGTATGCTAGTTCCTACCTTTCTTCTGGGAACTTGATTGGACTGGACTTGGCTTCCTGTCTGCTACGCTACAAGGAGCTGCTTCCATCTCTGCAGAAACTTGTGAGCTAAAATAAATTTCTTCTCCCCTAATTTGTGGATGTTCGGTACTGAGTCACAGACATGAAAAAGTAACTAAGACAGCCTCAACACGTCTTGTTCACACCCAGCCCCCTCAGCGAAGCCCTTTTTAACCCCAGGGTGGGTCTTTCTGCCCTCTGTGTCCTGCTCTGACTAGACTGTTCAGAGGCTTGGAATCCTCCTCCCCTTTCTGCAACTGTCTCCTCTGCTTGTTCCCTGCACTGGTTAGGAGGTCCCCAGACCCCTAGTGTGCAGCCACTCTGTGGCTTTTTTAAGAGACAGGGTCTTTGTAGTTCAGGTTGGTCCTGAACTCACTGTGTCGCCTGGCCTCAAATTCACAGCAATCCTGCCTCAAGACACACAAGTGTTGGGATTACAGGTATGCACCATCATGCCCAGCTAATCTTTATGTAGTGCCAGGGAATTGAACCCAGAGCATTGGGCATGCTAGACAAGTGCCTTAGCCATTGAACAATAAGCCCCCAGCACCTCCACCCCTTGCTTCTTTTACTCAAAAGCAGTTCAGACAGGGCTCTTTAAATGGCTCCCATCACTTCCTAGAATGGTGCTGTCAGGAACTACTTCTCCTGAACTGGTCTGCTGAGCCGCAGGGAGGTCTGTTCAAGGGGAAGCTTGCAGTATGTTTGCAGTCGGCACACTCTGCCAGGCTTCTTTCTGGGTGCTGATGGCTGTTGATAAATCCCAAAGCTACTGGCTCCAGCCTTACCTTGAGGCTGACAGATGCTCACTACCCTTTTCAGGCAGCGTGGATGGCATCCCAGGTTGGTGAGTTCTTCAGCCTCTGACATGTCCCTGAGGTTTCCAACCTTCATCGGGCCTCCTTTCAATTCCTGAAACTTTCTTCCCTCTACAAGCTAAGTTGAGCAGGCAGCTGTTAAACTCTATGTCAACTTTTTAGGTGAGGTTGTGAGAAGCCACTGAGTAGGACTTTTACCTGGCTTCTATCTGGTCTGGAAGCCAATCTCACAAAGCTTTAAGATGTATCCCATACTGAAGGGAAGGGAAACATGTTAGTGTATTCCCATCAATACCTTTCTTGAGTTCTTGCTGCCCCATTCCCCTGTTCCCAGGGAAAGCAGCCTAGCCAGCAAGGGAGGACAATCTTGGGTGGTACTAGTCAGCCTGCTGCATGCAGTTCTGAACTTATGAGAATTATTCTGGAACATTCTTGTCAACTGCAATACAAAGATGACCAGAGAGATTTATCTGAGTAAAATTCATGAGGCCTGCCTGCCCCAGATGTCACCCACAGTGCAAGAAAGAACTAGTTGCCCTCAAACAGGCTAGAACTGGTTGGAAGAGGCAGAAGAGTAGTGGACAGGGAAAGAGAACAAAGCTGTTTCTGATTTCATGCCATAAAATCGGCAATGTCTGATGTCATGTGGTGAAGACTCAGGTAACCCTGGGCTGGGAAGGGCCCCAGGTGTGGGGCTCTTTATTTGCCAAGAGTGTCTAAGGTTCAGCCCCAAACTCTGCCTCCTGGGGAGGGGACATGGTGAAACAGGTCACAACAAAGGGAACCATCTGGACAAAATCTGCAAGGGAGTGCCTGGCAGGTGGAGGTGCCATCTGGGTAAAGGTCTGGAGCCTTCAGGCCAGTTTCTGAAGCACCTGTGTGGCAGGCTTGTGAGTAGTAGAAAGCAGAGTCTGACCCATGTGAAAGAAGGGGCAGCACATGGTATCAGAAAGAATCCACGCCCATTAAGACAATGAAAAGCCAGGTAGGTGGTCCAGTGGGCAGCTCCTTAAGAGAGGACAGAGGCACAAAGGCTTCTGTCTGCCAGTGGCTCAGCAAACTGAAAGAAGATCTACCTCCAGCCCTGTGGGGATGGAGGGCACTTGGCCTGCAGCAGGGCTGGTTCTCTGGCAGCTCTCCTGGGCTGGCCACCCTGCTGCCTGCAGGCAGCTAGCTAAGTGTCCCATATCTTTATCTCCTATCTTGCCAAGTACAACCAGCAAAACCTGCTAGCAAGTTCCTGGAGGGATATGGGTGTGCACATAGAAAAATCTTGAGAGTTCAGCTGCAGAAAACAATTGCATGGGCCGATTTCTTTGTAAATCTAATCACTACTCCCACAATTTTTAAAAAATTACATACATGTGTATGTATATACAATTTCCATACATCAGGTTTGCTAACAGCAGAAAACACTTACATGGATAACTCATTCTCAACATAAATCGTCAATGCTGTATATGGGGATGGAACTGGGAGAGCACTCGCCTAGCATGCCTGAGGCCCTGGGTTTGACCTCAGTGTAATTAAGCCAAAATGGCAAGGCTGGAAGGCTGGATCACTGTTATGTACTCACCTCACTTCTAGATTCAGGAGTGTCTGCTGCCTCCCGCTCTGCTTCATCCACGGTTTTGTTTTCCTCTTCATCGTTCTGTTGTAATGATCTCTCCCAAGCTGACACCCTTTCCTCATTGTGTTCCTGCTCAGAGCTGTGGTCCTCAGTTTCACATTTCTCTCTTAGTACCTCATTCTCCTATAAAAGAATCCCAAGAATGACTTAGTAGAAATCCCTATCTCATCAAATAAGCAAAGAGCCTACAGCAGCACTCAACTTATTTACTATTCCAGTGATCATGAAAATCCACAAGTCAAAAACTAAGACTGGCATTTCATTACTTCAACATCAAAGAAACATTTAATTCTGAAAGAGGACAGTTTTGGGCCCTGTCTTTTTTATGCATTTATAATACTTCTGAATATAAATTATCTGGATATCACTGTTGCCAGTTTTTATTTAGTTCTCTGATGAAAACATATCAAACAGCTAAGTTGAAAGGAAATATTGATCCAATATCAATACAGGCAAAAAAATTAACTGGTTTGCTCTGGAAGACAGAATTGGTTAGAAACAGATTGGAAGAGGTGACTTTATTGCATATACTGTTAATTACTTGAATATCTTACAGTAAACATTCCTTTTACAATCAGAAAAAGTACCCATTTAATTGTGGTATAGATACCTTCAACTTGCTTATTTACATAGGTGAGCCCTTCTGTTTTATTTAAGGACACTTCAGTAAGTAAAATGCTAGAGGATTGTCCTAAATATTCAAGTAGTTACAATTCAGCACATACCATGTATACTGATACTTTCGATTATGGTACTAAAAGCTCTCTGGGTATATTTTTTTCTACTCTAATATTAAAGCTTCTTAAACTATTTCAAAGGATCTTTAGTATTTCTGAGTTCCAGGAACACAAGCACTAACTGGACTAACTCAAGGACACACATTCTGCCCAATAAGCCACAAAAACGTTTTCCTTAAAAAAAAAAAAGTAATAAAAGCAAAGGTCAGAGAAATGGAAAGCTACAGATTCCACAAACGAGAGAAATCCTACAGCAGCCCAGCCAGAGGACCCTGACCTCCTGGCTGGTCTGCTTAGTTTTCCTGGTTTCCCCATTTGTCCAAACATACTTTATGACTTACTCTTTCCTTCCTGGATGACTAGCCTGTTCCTGGTATAGTCAGCCTCTACCTGTACACTCCTCAGAAATGCTCATGTTCCGACGAGCTAGATCTGCTAATTATCTTTTCTGTATAAATAGCTGCTTCCCTATGGTGCAATCCCCACCTGGCTTCTGACCTCGACTCATCCCTTCCATCCCTAAAAGTCTCTTTCTTGTTCACATCCTACTCTTTGGATCCATCCCATTGTTCTGCTCTTTAAAGTTCAGTGTATTCTCTCTCAGATCTACTGAGGTAAGGATTTTGGCCACACCACTCCACTGGAACAGCTCACCAGGGCCTCCCACACCCAACAGTTTTCTATTCTCATCTTATCGAACCAGCTATCAGCAAAATATGACCTAAGTTTACCGCTCCCCCTGGAAACAGCCTCTTCAACTGGCCGCCAATTAAGTTCATCTGTTGTATTCTAGGTCTCCGTATTCTAGAAGGGCTTTCTGCTGCACTGACTCTGCATCCTCTGTTCTCCAAACACTGCACTGTCCCACTCTGCTGCCTAGCCCTGGCTCCTCCGCCAACCTCAGCTTTCTTCTCTTGGCTTCTTTCAGTTCGTTCTTCAAACATTACCATGTCATTTCTCTCTTAACCACTTTCTATGTTACTTTTTTGAGAGGGTCTCACTCGGTAGTGCAAGCTGGTCCTGAACTCACTATGTATAGTCCAAGCTGGCCTCGACCTCACAGCAATCTCCGGACTCAGCCTCCCAAGTGCTGGCATTACAGATGTATGCCACCAAGGATGGCTTATGTGGTGCTAGGAAATCGAACTTAGGGTCTTGAGCTAGCATTGTTAGGCAGGGGTTTTAACTGCTGAGCTATTACTTCAGCCCAACCACTTTAAAATCACCTCTGTGAGGCATGGGAGTATATCCTAGCAGCAGGGAGGCCGAGGCAGAATGATCTCAAGTTTGAGACTAGCCTCAACTACAAAGCAATTACCTGTCTCAATCAACTAACCAATTATTTTCAATTATTTTCTTAAAATAAGAAAAACACCTTCCCCAAATCTGTCTCCCTTATCTCCCTTTACTTTTTCCATAGCATTTAACACCAGCTGATACATTATGATAGGTATGTATTGTCTATCTGACTCCAGAACAGAGACTCTGGTTCCTACCCCATAAGATGGCACACAATGGAGTCTTAGTAGCCATCTGCTGTACAGCTGAACTCAGACCCAACATCATAAGGCCTTGGTAGGGACCCTACTTTTTTTGAGACTGGGCCTCAGTCTGTAGTCCTGAACTCACTATGTAGCCCAGCTAGCCTTGAACTCACAACAATTCTCCTGTATTTGCTTCCCAAGTGCTGGGATTACAGGCACACACTACCAGGCCTGGCATGTGGTCTACGTGATGCTGGGAAACTGCACCCAAGGCCTTGCACTTGCTAGGCAAGAGCTGTAACTGCTGAGCTACACCACCTAGCCCTAGCACCTTACTTCTAATAGATGGCTCTTTCCTAAAATTACAATGTTGATTTCTAGCTGAATTTGGGGAGGATCTAGCTGTCACTCTTTCTTGCCTTTTGCCCAGATAAGATTTTTTTTTTGTTAAACCTGATCAAATTCAAAACTCTGGCTTAAAATCCTATGTGATAGTGGATCATAATCATTGAATACAGAGCTAAAACAAAATGAGTCCACTTGAATGTAAGGAACCAAATAAATTTGAGAAAAAGAATCTCCATATAGTATGATATAACTAATAAACACAAGGGAATGGTGGAGCTAGAATGGACATGAAAGAGTGAAAATGTGGTGACAAACAAGAGATTTAAATAATCTCAGGCTGGGGGCTGGAGGAATGGCACAGTGGTTAAAGCACTTGCCTTGCAAGTGCAAGGCCCTGAGTTTGATTCCCCAGCACCACATAAAAATTGGGTGTGGTGGCACATGCTTGTGATCTCAATACTTGTGAGACTGAGGCAGGAGGATTGTCCTGAGTCCAATCCCAGCCTGAGCTACACCAGTGAGTTCAGGATCAGCCTGGGATACAGAGCAAGACCCTGTCTCAAAAGAAGAAAATAATCTCAAGGTTTTGTTACAGACTGCTTGTTAATTAAGAGAGAAAAATAGTATTATGGGAGGAAGCCGACAGACAGCATCTTCGACAAGTGGCCAAACACACCCTCACAATACTTAATAAACTACCATCATGTTTCTCAATATTATTTCTGTGGTTTCTCTACCAAAATTCATCATCTCAATTTGATCATGAGGAAACATGATAAACCAAAACTGGGGGTCATTTTACAAAATAACTAATGCACTTTAAAAGGGTAAAGGGCAGGAAATACCAAGACTGAGGAACTTTTTTAAAAAGGTTTTTTTAAACTTTTTTTTTAGGCAACTGAAGAGATGGGGCTGCTAAATACAATGTATGAGCCTGGCGACATGCTGATCCCAGTGGAAATGCAGCCCTCGGGCACGTCACCCAGTGGAAATGCAGCCCTGGGGCACGTCACAGGCCATGGGCTGAGACTCTGAACACAGACGGCAAATTAGATGGCACTCTCAGATCCTTGTTAAATTTCCTGATTTTGTTTAGTGGTGATAGGAAAAATAGAAAACACTGAAGTTTCTAAGGATACAATGTCTTCAGTTCACTGTTTCAAAACAAAAAATTACATGTGTAATAGCACCTACATGCAGACACGTTATTAATACAGATGAAAAAAGGAAATTAATGGAAATAATCAAATGAAAAGATATAACTAACAGATCAATCTGAGTAAAAGATGTATGTCCTGTTCTTGTAATTTTTTATTTTTAAAATTATATTTAGGGCAACAGGTTACCCTAAAAATCTCTACACGACAAATTCACTTTGTCCTAGGTAACAGTAAAGAATTAACCTCAAACTAGGGTGTGCAACCTTCTGGATTGCCTGAGTTGTACTAAGTAAAGAAGAATGGTCTTGCACGATCTATAAAACACCTAATACAGTTAACATAACTGAGTCACACTCACCAAAAATAGTAATAATCTAAAAAATTTTAAAAACATCTCTGAAAAATAAACAAAAAACCCTCATGTTTTGAGAAAGCTTACTAATTTGTATTGCACAGCATTCGAAGCTGTCCTAGGCCATATGCAGCCCAGGGGCCAAGGAACACACAGCCTGATCAAAAGAACCACTGTTCCATAAATCTTCTATTAATTAGTATTTCCCCCATACTTGAGTCCTGTCAATTGCCTTAATAATTATCTTCACATCTTCCTTTCCAACATTTAGATTTCCTCTTTCACTTTCCTGCCTAATAGCTTTGGTTCTGCTTCCACAGTGCCCCTAATGTCACAACAACAAGGATGCCAGGAGGACCTTTCCCTTTTGATTCTGAAGACTGAACCCTGGGCCCTGCACATGCTTAGCAAGTGCACAGTTTCCAGGTGTGGTTTTATCTGAGAGCCAAATGATATACTAGGTGCTGAGTATACACCTGTTGGAGGATATCTGCTCAGACCCTAACTCTTCAGAATTTTAAAGAAAGATGGAAAAACACAAATGAATAACTGCAAGTTACAGTAAATGAAAGAGAAAGGGCCAGTTGTCTGGAAAGGGATGAAAAATGCTCAAGACATAGGTAATATCCAAATACTCATTGCCTATTACCCAAAAGTGAGCCTTTGCCCAGTAGTAGTACCTGAGCATTTTCATTCACTTCCATGCAATATTAGAGAAACACAAGAGCAGAAGCAGAGAGGCTAGGGAGGGCTGTGTCGATGGATGGGAGAGCAGACAGTCTGGAGGAAGGTGGTGCAGACAGACAGGAAGATGCAGAGGAAAACACTCTGGGACAGGGTGGCTGACGCCAGGCATGGAGCCATGCCTGTACTCCCCCGTATTCCAGGAGGCCGAGGAAGGAGGACCAAGTGTGAGCCCAGTCTGGGCAATTTTGCACGGTTCTGTCTCAAGAAAAGGCCGGGATACACCTCATTGTGAAGGTCCTAGGTTTAAAATCCCAGTACTGACCACAAAAATTGAAAAAAAAATAGCGGAGGCTTGTTGATGAATTGGAAATAGGGTGTAAAGGAGGAGAAGAATTAGGAATGATTCCTGAGTTTCTGACTTACAAATGGGAAATAACTGTGGGGGAGAAAAATTTTTTTAAGGTAACAAACTTAAGATGTGAAAAGATGTATGCAGGGGCTGGTGCAGGCCTGTAAATCCCAGCACACTCTGGGAGGCTGAGACAGGAGGATAGTCTGAGTTTTGACTGAACAACTTAGCAAGACTGTCCTAAAACAACAAAAACAAGCCTACACTAAAAACAGGGCTGAGGATGTAGCACAGTACAGAAGCCCTGAGTCAGCACTGGGGGGACGAAAGACAGGAAAATGTGGAAAATCAAGTAGAAACATCAATTACACAGGTCACAGAATCTGAAACTTCATGCAAATGACCGAACGGGAGAAACAACCAGGATCGCATCAAGGTGAAGTCGGAGGGATTGTCACAGAACGGATGAGATTCTCTGCAGAAGGGTAAAGCGCCAAGTGCCAGCGAGCTACAGCATGCTGCAGGGACGGGAGGATGGGGACACTGAGGTCTTGGGATCCAAGGTTTCAGTGGGCTGGGGGTGTAGCTCTGGGCTCAGTCCCCAGTATTGAAAAATACTTTTGTTCTTGATTATGGAAGTAGGTGAGGATCCCACCAGGGCCACGGAGGTTCTTTGAGGTTGTGGTTCTTATCCAGCACAGGGTCTTCACACTGAGCCACATCGTCAGCGCATTTTTGACTTTGAGTCAGGGTCTCACTAAGCTGTCCGGGCTGGGCTCAAATTGTGCTTCTCCTGCCCAGCTTCCGGGGATACTGCTTTGTCTCGAGGACATGTATGCCTGGGCATGGTGGCAAGGACAGGATCTGGAGAAAAGACAGCTGCAGTGCACGGTCCTTCAAAGGCAAAAGAGGGAGCTGGAGGAAGAGCACTGTGGTTAAAGCGCTTGCCTAACAAGCAGAAGGCCTTGGGTTTGATTCCCCAGCACCAACTAAACTGAGCATGGTGGTGCATGCCTCAGCTCCAGGGTCAGCTCAAGACCAGCCTGAAATACAGTGAGATCCTGCCTCAAAAAAAGAAAAGAAAAGAAAAATCCCTGCCCAGAAGGCATCAGAGGATGAATTCCAAGGTACAAGCGACCCGACTGATTCTGAAAGGAAAACAGTCTTTTTTATGTAAAAGAGGTAAAATGAAAAACAAAGTGAAACAGGGGGGTAGGGCGGGGAGGACTGGGGAGGGACAAAAGGAGAGTGGGAAAGTCTGTCACCCTGACAAGATAGCATGTGCACAAAATCCTCAAGTTCATCGTAAACCTTAAATCTTACACTAATACATAGCAATAAAATGGGGGGGAAAGAAGTAAAAGATATTTAAGCAGCTGACCTGAGAGATACAAACTTTCAACATATTGCAAAGGGGAAAGCCCTGAGGGGAGGCCTACTTCCAACTTAGGATAGCCCTTCTACCAAATCCTGAAGTTTATTCTTATTCACAAGATTCAAAAAATATATTCGAGGATTTGGTAGAAGTAAGCTTTATCTACTCTTATCTTTAAAGGGGATACCACTGAGGACCGTAGAAACTGGAGCCTTTCAGAGGGGCTTGGGGTACCTGATGAAAAATCTTGGAAAGCACGGTGAGGATTGTTTATTCAAAAAAATTTCTAATCCAGAGAGAATTCAAGGGGAATTATTTATTTTTGAGACAGGGTCTCGATCTGTCACCCACGCTGGTCCTGAACTCACTATGGAGCCCAGGCTGGCCTTGGACTCATGGCAGTCCTCCAGCCTCAGCCTCCTGATTGCCCAGATTATAGGTGTACACCAACACGCCCGGCTTTTGAGGGGATTTAAAAAAAAAAAAACTGTAAGAATAAGGAATTCTGTCTGATGTTACACAATGCTTCTCAATTCCTTTTTCAAAACTGGCCCGACAGCAATACTATAACCTAAAAATAACATTTTAAAGAAAACCGCAGATGGGCAAGATCACTGTAATCCTAGCGTTGTGGCAATTTAAAACGTTGAAACGAGGGCTGGGGGTGTAATTCAGTGATTACAGCGCCTGCTCGCCGAGCCTAGGACCAAGGTTCTTGGTCCAACCCCCCAGCACCACATAAACTGGGCGTGGTGGCGCATGCCTGTAATTCCAGCACTCAGGAGGCTGGGGCAGGAGGGTTGCCCTGAGTACTAGCCCGGCCTGGTCTACAAAACAAGACCCTGGCTCAAAAAAATAAAATAAAAAATAGAAATGAACACTAAATATTAAGTTGTGCTTTAAAATAGGCCTACCAACGATCTGGCACTGTTTTTCATGAGCCAGCTCTTCAATCCTCTCCCCGTGTGTGAGGGCGCAGAGGCAGTGAGCAGAGGCAGTGACACAGAGCATCAGGATCGCCTCTCCGCGGGGAGGCCGGGGCCCCGGCACCGGCACCGGCACCGGCACCGGCAGTCGGGCGGCCCCACCGAGGGGGCGGCCACGTGACAAGGAGCTACGGCTGCGACCGACTGCGCGTGTGCACGGCCCTCCTCGGACGCAGACCCCGCCCCACTCCGGGGCAGGTGACCGCTCCCTCCAAGGTCCTGAGCCGCAGCCAAGGCGCCACGTCTGAAGTTCCGAGAAAATCTGTTACGCAACGATGGATCACTAATCCAAACACCAAAAACCGAGGAAGTTCTTTTCAAGTTAAACACTGCAGATTAGCCGGGCCGGTGGCACTGGTTTATAATCCCCGCAGCCTGGGAGACTGAGGTAGGGGGATTCCAAGTTCAGGCCTAGCCAGGGTAATTTAGTAAAACCTTGACTCAAAACTCAAAAGTGAGCTCTGGGTGTAGCTCAGTGCAAAGGCCCTGGGTCCTATCCCCAGTACAAAAAAACAAAACAAAACAAACAAAAAAAACCCCCCTAAAAACAAAAACATTACTAGGAATTGAACTCAGGGCTTCAATTGACTACACCTCCAACCTTCTTTTCTTTCTTTTTTGACAGTCTTAGTAAATCATTAAATTGCCCGGGCTGGGATCAAACATGTGATCCTCCTGCTTCAGCTTCCCAGAATGCTAGGATTACACGGACCACGCCCGATCTGCGGTTTTCTTTAACGTGTTATTTTTAGGTCGTCGTATTGCTGTCAAGCTAGTTTTGAAAAAAGAATTGAGAAGTGTTATGTAACACCAGAATTCCTTATTCTTGTAAAGTTCTTTTTTTTAATCCCCTTATAAGCCGGGTGTTGTGGTGCACGCCTATAATCCCATCACTCAGGAGGCTGAGGCAGGACTGCCTTGAGTCCAAGGCCAGCCTGGGCTCCACAGTGAATCCCTGTCTGAAAAATAAAGAACCTTCCCCTTGAATTCTGTCTGGATTAGGAATTTTTTTCTGAATAAACTACCCTCACAATGGTTTTTCCAATTTCTTTCATCAGGTACTCCAAACCTCTGAAAGGTTGTTCCAATTTCCGCAGTCCTCAGTGGTACCCCAGCAAATGCATTGTCTTTAATGACTTACATATATTTATATTGAACTTGAGTATGTCAAAATCACAGTCCCTTCGCCTGCCCTTTTTGGCCCTCCCACAATTCCCCCCACCCCCTACCTCCCATGATCACTCCCGTTTGTTTCTTTTTTTTCGTATTACCTCCCTTTCCCCTTCTCATCTTTTCACCCTCCCCCTTTCCCTTTCTCTCTACAAAGTCTGTCTTATTTTCTTCCATTTCTCTTATTATTTTTATGGTTTGATTTTTCTCATATTAGAGAAATCATATAATATTCAACTTTCTGGGTCTGATTCATTTCGCTGAGCATAATGGTGTCAAGGTGCATCCATTTTACTAAAAATGACTCAAATGTGTCATTCTTAATGGCAGAGTAATGCTCCACTGTATATATATATATACAGCACATCTCCTTTATCTGGTTCTCTGTACTTGGGCATACTGGCCTTTTCCAACATTCCAGCAAATCCATTTCCTTGCACCCACCTACTCTGTTTCTTGTGTTTAATAATTAAAATGATTGCAGAAGCTACAGTCAGGTAGACACTGCTGTATTTTGAATACGAGGATGGTAGGGATAGCTCCAGACTCCAGCGGGGACAGAAACTAATCATAAGACACTACCGGAGTTTTCTTAGAGTTGACACGTGGAAGGAACCCAGAGGGACAAAGGCATGGCTGGGACAGGAATTTGTGCTGTTTCCCGAGGGTACAGAAAGGCCAGAAAGGCTGAGGGTGAGACCCAGGATGAGTCACCTCAAGGCTGACAGCGTGGCTTCCTTAGAGAGCCCCTCAACCTGATACTCCGAGAGCCTCTGAACGCATGGCCGCATATTACCCAAATCATTTCACTTGGGAGAGAACAAGAGGACGCTCTCACCAGCGACGCTGGAAAGCAAGCACCCCGCAGAAGCAAGCATCCACGGGGAAGGGCTTGCACAAGCAGGTGACTGCAGGCCACAGTGAAACCTACTGACTCAATCCTACCACCCTAGGGAACAGAAATACTTTTCCTCTTGCAGCCTTAAGAAACAAACCTCTTCTTCGATGGTCTTTCATGTGTTACTTCAGATCACATTTACTGAGAGCCCAGTTAACAGGAATATCATAAGTGACACAGGGGACCCTCAGGTTCATGAGATGCCCTCAGAGATGAAGTGACAACAGGTGAGATCTAGAAGGAAGGACTGTGATTTCTGGAGATCTGTGGGCAGCCAGTCTGCTTAGAGCTGCCTCACCCAAGGCTGAGCCTTCCCCATGGCACCCACATCCCACGTTCATGAGCAATCAGGCCGAGGTGCAGGGCCCCATCTTGCCTCACTGGGGGATAATGCTGGGAATGCCAGCCCCGGCTCCACTTCTGCTTCTGTCTGGTCCCCTCTTCCCTCAGTCTCACAGTCTGTATCCTGGAGAGCCCACCCATGACAGCAATTATTAGAATTCTGCCTTGGGAATCTGGAGTGCTAGAGACCAGAATCTCAAGACAGAGATCTGAGAATCAGAGAATTTACTGCGATAATATTTACACTTACGAAGTGAACATGGCCTGTGGTATTTATAACCTAATTTGCAGTCTGTAAGGCCCCAAATCGCCTAGAGGCTACCAGGGCTCAGCTTCAAACTAAGGCGGATGCTAACTCAATGGCTGTGTGTTGTGGGCCAGTAGCTAAACCTGACCTTCAACTTCCCCAACTGTGAAATGAGAATATTACCTGATCTAAATTTGAAGGGTTGAAAAAAAAAAAAAAACAAAACCTTCAGATACTTTAAGATGCTCGGTAAACCTGGATTACTCCTCCTTTCCATTGGTTTTGACTCTAGGGCAATTAATGGCCAGCTGCTGCCAGCTCACTGCAGGGAAGGCGGTCCCTGCCTCAGGCGGGCAGCAATTGCCATTCTGCTCTCTCTGGCTTTCTCAACTCAAAGGCGAGCTACAGGCAAGAGTCTTATAAGAAGTGCTGCTATATATGATGGAGATTTATGGTCCACACTCTTACCTTAAAAACAGGTAGGTTAAACCCTTCATTAAGTTACCTTTTATATCATGTAGGTGATTTTTTTTTTACTCTTGTGATGCTAAGACCCAATTAAAATTTTCATGCTTACCACAGGAAGCCATGGTAAATAATCCTGAGAACCCCAGTGACCTATGGGGACCTGTGGGAAAGACCCTCCACTCCCTGCCATGTCGCTCTCTGCTGGGAAATTGTTCACCAGATCCTCTGCACAGGGCCAGAGCCCTCTCAGTTTGGGTCCTTCAGTCAGACTGGATTCTTGCATCTCTAAAATCCCACTGCTGTAAGTGTTCTCTCCTGATGCTGTTCCATCTGCCTTTCTACCCCCCCCCCCCCCCCCGGGGTGTGAGGTCCCACCTCGGCCTTCCTCCCGCTTGCCTTTGCCTGCCCGGAAGGAGCAGCACCCCAACACACATGGGTGCAGGTTTTCTGAATCAGCACAGGGAACAGAAAGGGGAAGAAAGGAGCAAAACTGGCTTTTCTCTTCTTGCAAAGTCTACAGCGCCCCTGACCCCTAGCAGCATGTGTCCAGGGTCCCCAAGAGCACAATGGGGTAGAGATCTTGTCCCTGAGAACACTGAAGTCCCAGCTGGCCTCTCCAGCCTGCCATTTACTCACCTTGAGGGGGAGGCACCAAGGCCTGCTATGACCTTGAGGGAGGATGAACCTTCACAGACAAAGAACAGTGTGGTGCCTGTGAGCAGGATGACATCAGGGGGAGTGAGGGCACAGAACTACAAGGCCGTCTGGAAGCCAAGACAAGGTGGAGTCATTGGAGCCAGATAAAGACGGGCTGTGTACTGTTCGGCCCTGGTGGTTTTTAATAGCCATTTATAGTAATTATAGCTCATGTTTATTGGGCACTGGCTGGGGGCCAGGCACCATGGGGAGTATCACACAAGAGCTACTCAGCGTCCCTGCTGGGTAGGCTGTCATCACCCCTCTTACAGAGGAGGAAACTGAGGCAGAGGGAGGTTAAACAGCCCATTTTAAGTCACAGCTGGTGAGAGACTGGACCAGTCTTTGGCCACAGGCACTTCTATTTCATAGCCAGCTCTTAGCCCACTACTGGTTCTTCTTGTTTTGCCCCTCCAGATCCACATGTGTCCCCTGCAAAAGCTAAGCCATAACTCTGAGGCTCCAAGGCTGGCCAAAAGCCAGCCGGGTCCTCAGGGAAAGGCTGGAACAGAACTGCAGGTGGGAAGGGCGCAGGCTGAGACTTCTCTTTCCTCCAGGCTCCCCGACATACCTCCCACCAGCGAGCTCCTGTCCTCGCGGCTCTGAGAAGTCATTTGGGCAAGTTTCTTCTTTTGAGCCATCTGGAGGGAGTCTGCTTCCAACTCCCCCATTACCTACACTGGCTCCAGATTCAAATGGCTGTGGTGAGACAGCTGATCCCACACAGATCAAATGAAACCACTGTTTGTATTATATTACTATGTCAAAACAACTGGATAAAACGCAAGGTGTGGGTCTTATTTAACTGTGAATGGCTACTCATAACTGGGGACACCTGAACACCAACTGGATATTTGATGGTATAAAAGAATACTTGTTAATTTCTCACAGATACGCTAATGGCATGAGGTTATATTTAGAAGCGTCTTCACAACTCAGGGACAAAAACTGCAAGCCTTCTGGGCTTTCTGAACTAATAAAGGTAATAAGGAAAGATTCAGAAATGGGCTTTACTCCTAAGTCCCTGCGAAGAGTTGGCAAAAAACACCAGAAATGATCCCTGGCATTTGTTTCAAAATAAGAGAGGGGTATCTTAGTTACTTTTTCGTTGCTGTGATTCAGTATCTGACATCCACAAATTTACAAAAGGAAAGATTTATTTTTGCTCACAGTTTCAGAAGGTCACAGTCCACTCTGGGGAAGCTGGCAGCAATGGAAGTACATGGTAGAGGTGGAGGCGGCTCCTCACCATCACAAACAGAAAGCCAAGTCAAGGCAAATTGAGGCTAGTTCCTCAAGGAAGGCAGGAAGCATCTTATGTATCCTTCCAGGTCTCATCCCAGTGATGAGCCCCTCCTGGATCCAGCTGTGGAAGGTGTGGAAAACCCCCATTACATGCCTGTAATCCAACTTACATTCCTGTTATCTACCCCTCCAGACTAGGCCCCAGTCTCCCAACAGCACATGGTTCCATAGGCAGTCTATAACATTCAAATACATGAGACTTTTGGGGGACATTCCAGACCTAACCACAATAAGGGGCAGGGGCTAGAGGTGTGGTTCAGTGGTAGAGCACTTGCCTAGCCTGCATGAGGCCCTGGTCCCACCCCCAGCACAGGAAACCAAACCAAACCGACACAAACATAGGAATCCCAGAAGGGAGTTACAGATGGATCAAGACCAGCCATGAGCTGGGGCTGTAGAAGATGGACGATGGGGACATGGGCTTGCTGTCCATTTTCTCCTTGTGATGCACGTGACAATTCCCATGATAATAAGCAAGATACAATAAACCCCTTTCTGAAGGCCCCTGGGGAAAGCAGGGGGATGGCTAAGGACTTGGCGGACATTCTCCAGGTGCTTGAAGCTAAGCTACCCACCAAGGCAGGTCAGGTACAAAACAAAGCATCCTGTCTCCAAACAGAAGCCTCGGCATCTGTGACACAGGACAGGAGCTCCAAACCACAGGTTCTGATTTTCCACAGAGCTGCTTCTCATGCAAGCAACCCCTCCTGCATGCGACAGGCTGGCAGATGGGATGGAGGTAGGTAGAACAGGAATTCACTTGAGATCTCCATCCTCAAAGTCCTTTATCCCAACAGGCCAACTGGTCCTCAAACATGCAGGATACTTCTATATTTTTTTACGGAAAACTTCAAACACATAAACAGAACACAGAATACCGTAATCAACTCTTTATGTGCCATCACTCAGTTTCAACAATTAACCAACTCCCCCTTCTACTTTCACGGTAGTGGGGATAGGACCCAGAATCTTCACACTGAGCTACATCTCTAGCCCCTTTTTTAACTTTTAGATAGGATCTCCCCAAGTCACTAAGTTGCCCAGCTGGGCTTCAACTTGTGATCCTCCTGCCTCAGCCTCCCAGGGTGCTCAGAATAGTTATATCGTCAACCCCCCTCAATTATTCTTTCAGTGTTTGGGGTGGATTTACACATGCAGAGCCGCGGAAACTCAGCTGCACAGCTTGGCAATGGAGGCACCCGTGTAACGCATGCCCCACCACGAAACACAAACTTCAGAAAGTTCTCTCCTGGGCTGGTATTTTTAACTTGGCTTTGCCTGTTCTGGAACTGAAGAGTTTTGCATTGCATTTATTTGCAAGCCTGAGCTTCATTCATTATTAGTGTTTTTTTTTTTTCCTTTTGCAAGCTAGATCTCCGACCATTAACCTACTCTGACCCCATCCAGAGATGTTCTTTGGGCTATGTGAGGAAGAAACAGAGCCTCAGCTGTAAACCACCATCCTGTTACCAAGCCTGTCCCTTTAGCTAGGATGGGTTCTACTGTGATACCAGGGTTTTGACCAAGGGTCTTGGGGCTTAGGGTGGAAAACTCTAGGGACTTTGATACAGCAACTTGGGATAGGTGGCAGTCTGCATTTTAGCAAGCACCCCTGGTGACTACTGTAGCCATGGGCCACCCTGAAGGAGCTCTGAAGAAAGGCTGAGAATTCCTTCTTGTCCCGGGCTTCAGGAAAATGCTATCGGCCTCTGGTTGGGCTTTCTCAGCAAGTCTGATGCCAGCCCAGCAGCTGCAGCTCACCCAATCATTGCCAGGACGGTTTCCCCTTGGGAAAAAAAGGACTTCTTTCAGGTCACACTGAGTCCCTGACAGGCAGTCGCTGGCAATTTCCTGCAGGGGACAGAGGTTTCCTAGAGAACTGACCTAAAGCTCAGCAGCAGTGACAGAGGACCACCTGCTGAGCACATATTAACACACTCCAGAAACCATATTCTCTTATTATCATAAAATAATAATACTATCATTTTATCCTCATAAGAATAATTCAAAAAAGGACATCAATTTCCTCTTTCACCAACCTGGGGACCAAGGTTCAGAGGCTACACAGGAAGTGATGGAGTTGGGATAGTTAATCTTGCATCAATTTAACAACAGCCCAGGTGCCCGGGTGTTTCTTTGAAGTCATCTGTACACATGGTTCACACCTGCAGTCGAGCAGCTGGATTTGGTAGCTTCAATAATATACGTGGTATGTGTCTAATAATCCCAGCTAATTGGGAGGCTGAGCCAGGAACTACACCGTAATGTGTTTGAGGCCAGCCTGGGCAATTCTGCAAAACTCCGGGTTCAATCCCAAGCACAAAAAAATTAAATAAATCTGAGGAAGCTGTACCCAATCGCTTGTAAGGACTTAAAAATCAAACCCAAGATTTCCCTGAGGAAGAAATTTTTGCTAGCCTGTAGCCTCCCAGCTCCTGCTAAGTTCTCAGGGGTCCAGGCTGCTCTGCAGAATTTGGACTGCCAGCCTCCACAACAGTATCAGCCAATTCCTTGAAATATCAATATTTACTTCATATTCTACTCATTTGTTTATCTTAAGAGGCTTTAGTGATACCCACTCATAGCCAACTTCAAAAGGCCACATCTACTCCAAGCTAGGACCACAATTCGCCAACCACCACTGGCAACTTGATTAAAAATAACCTAGACATGTGCCCCCGACACAAGATTGGCAGCCCCAAGGTTCACCCGACACAAGATTGGCAGCCCCAAGGTTCATGTATTAACACTGATCCTCAACTGCTAGGCTTTGACAATGAGCTAAGACAGGGCTGCTGTAACTGGGAGGAGCCTTTCATTTTGTTTGAAATTTGCTGTGGGTAGGGGTTAGAGCTCACTCAGTGCTTAATCACAGTGACCTGTTCTATTCTGGGCAAGGGCACAGCCACGGTTATGCTCTTTGAGCAATCCCACCAGATTAAAGTCTGATTTCCACTGTCCCTAGCCACTCAAGTCACGGGCATTAAACAGTCTGGACTTTAAGTCTGACCCACTCCCCAGGCAGGATGCTGACCTTGAAGGACTACACACGCTCAGGGTTGCGGTATCCCTTAAGTGCTGTCAAGCCCCTGGAGAGCGGTGAGGCTAAGTCTCAGCAGCCGCTCACTACACTGCCTTCTGCTACTAACCTCGTTCCCATACGCAGGTCACTGCAGCTCAGAGCACAGGGTGCCCAGTCCCACAGAAGAAAGGTTATACAGTGCGAGGGGTTCAGAAGAGGAGGAAATGTTCTGTAGATGGGCTGATAATTGGGCCATTCTGAGACTTTACTTGTGATAGACTTGGGAGGAATGAAAGAAAGGCATTCTAGGCAAAGGTGACAGGCTAAGAAGGAGCTCAAGTTTGTCTAGGGAAAAAGAGGGAGAAAAGTTCAGCATGGGGAGCTCAGCAAGAGCTGGTGGGGTGGGTCACAGGCGGAGGCAGAGCAGGAACAAAGACATGTAGGAAGGAGACAAGGAAAGTAACTTCAACCTGGCCTTGGTGGTGCCGTAATCCCAGTACAGAGAGGCTGAGGTGGGAGGATTTTATGTTCAAGCCCAGCCTGGGTAAATTAATGAGACCCTGTTTCAAAATCAAAACAAAAAAATGGGCTGGGATGTATAATAATACATCATGTGAAGGCCCTGGGTTCCATCCCCAGCATCACAAAAAGGTCTTAAAATTTAAAAGTTTTGGTAAAAGCTGCAGCTTTAGGACATAGGTCCTATTTTTAAAAATAAAACAAAACAATCGAAAGGGCCTTGAAGACAGTGAGCCTCAATCTGGGCTCTGGGTGTGTACCTGTCACCAGCAAATCATGCTTCCTTCTTTGATGCCCACCCCAAGCCTTCCCCAGAAAGCTGCACCAGGAAGAAAAAAGTGTTATCTTAGCTTCAGATGGGTGCAAGTAGTGTGCTTTTAAACATACCCTACAGAATGGGGCCGCTCCACAGAGGTACCCACCCTGCGTCACCCCAACTCCTTTGCTCTTGTCATCTAGCAGTAGTCCACCACCCTCACCCAGGGAGGGGCAGAAGTCTTGTCTGCAGATGAGATTCCGGGGCCAAGCTTCCCAAGTCCCATTCTGACCCCCATACATATGCCCAGCCTACCTCAGCCGCTTCTACCAGCTCATGAAAGCCCATACTCTATTTCAGTGTGTGATTTTAGATTTTTGCCTAATCAATCTTTTCCTGAGCCTCTTAAAAACCAGTCCTGAAAATTCCTTTTCTGCAACAGGAACCAGTGAACTTATTCACTGAGCCAGGTGAGTATGAGTTTGTGTCTGTTTTGGGGACAGCTTGAATCCTGTCTGGGACATGGTTCCCTGGAGAGCCTGAAATAACAGAACTGTTGGTAATGGGGAGCTCCTGGAGGCTCCCCCGTGGGAAATGGAGAGACACACCAAGGCATGCTTTGAAAAGGCACGGCAATGGTGGGGGGCTGGAACTGAGGAGCCCCAGCTGAATTACCAGTAGCTAATACTGGAAGCCAAGTATGCCCCAACTCACTTTCACTGTCTTATGCAACCCTTTGACAGCCCCTCAAGAACTCTCTTCTCACCACCCCATTCTGTGGATAAGGAAACCGAGGCTCAGAGAGCCCAAGGCGCTGCAGATCACACAACCCACAGTGGTAGAGCTGTAACCACCCAGCAGCCAGACTGCAGTGCCCGCACAGTTGACCACGTGCCCTTGAGGTGGGGCCTGCGCCTTGCACGGCGGTCTTCCAGGCTATCTGAGCTCAGAAGAAGGGGGAATAGAAAGAAATTAGGCAACTGATTTGAAAGAAGACACGCAGAGGATTTCTTCCTAACCTAGCAGTGGAGGCGAAGGACTGACTAAAAAAGACTTGGAGTTAAAGTTTCCAGGTAGACCTATAAAGATGGTAACATCCCTGGGGTTTTTTTGTTTGTTTTGTTCCCACTTTTAGTGGCTGGAATCGCAGCAAGCGGAATATACCAAGAATAGACAGAAGAAACAGTAACTCTTCTCAGTTGAAGTGTGTACCTCAGAAATGGTGGACTCTAATCCAAAATGACTAATGAACTCACAAGGGAAGCCTGGATTCGGCCATTACACAGGCAAAGGAAGGCACCAGGGTGACAGAGCAGAAGCCGAAGGTCACCAAAGACTGCCAGCAGACCACCAAAAAGCAAGACACACCCTCATGGTCCGTGGAAGGAACCAGTGCTGCTGGCACCTGGATCTTGGGTTTCTTATTCACGGAACTGAGACAGTTTCTGTCTTGGCCGCCGCCTGGTTTTGTGGCACTGTTACGGCAGCCCTAGCACACCAACGGTGACGTCTGCCACCCTGTCCCATCCAGATACCCCAAGTACAACTTTACAATGTCCCTTAGTATGCCAAATGAAAACCTGATTGTGAAACTTCACCGTACTGCAATATTTATAAGATTATTTCTGTATTGTGACTGAGTTAAAAGGTGGCAAGTGTGTTTCTCATCCCTGAAACTGGACAGAAAAACTTCATCTCTAATTGCCTAGATATTTGGGGTTATCTTTGACTTAAGATTTTTTTTTTTTTTTTACTTTAACAAACACAGGGGAGTGTTGCAAGATGGGCAGAGAAGCGGGACACCCAGGCTTCTGAAGGGAGCAGCTTTATTACTGCCAGTTCAGTGGCCAAGCACTTAGTTAGCATGCACAAGGCCCTGGGCTCAATCTAGGCCAGCTTTAGAAAAAAAAAAAGTCACTCAATATAAAAGTGTCCAAAAGAAACTTCATCACTGGGCTGGAGGTATACAGCCCAATGTTTGGAGAGACTGCCTAACAAGTGATAGGCCCTGCGTTCAATTCCCCAGAACATCAACCCGGCATGGTAAGGCATGCCAGTAACCCTAACACTTGAGAGGCTAAGGCAGGATGGTTCTGAGTTTGAGACTAGACTGGGCAACACATTGAGTTCAAGAACAGCCCAAACTCCAGAGCAAGAGCCTGCCTCAAAAACAAAAATACAAAAAAAAACTTCATTACCATGTAATATTAGCATGCAGTAATAAAATACCAATAAAAGGAAAAAGAATCAAGGATCTTCCCTTTACTCTCAGAATTAAATACTGAAGCACAGAGCAGTACCTCACACCTGTAATTCTGGCACTCTAAGAAGCTAAGTTAGGAATAGGAACCCAAGTTCCAGCCAAGCCTGGGCAACCTGCTCATTTAGTGAGACTGTCTGAAAACAAAAAGAAGACCTCCTACCACCACCACCACCACCACCACCACCACCACCACCACCACCACCACCACCACCACCCCAAGCTGGAGATGCAGCTCAGTGCAAGAGAAGGCTCAGGGTTTAATTCTCAAAAAATATGGAAAAAAAGTGTTGACGGTTACCAGATTCTTACTGTGACCTGAAGAAACTCCCAACTGTGACCTGAAGAAACTCCCAGCAGGCAGTAAATCAAGAGGTCCAATGGGACCTCTCACCCAGCAGAGGGTCACTGTCACTGGGCATGAAACCACATCAAGATGACCACAAATCTTCTCAGTTTCAAAGTGGCAAGAGAGCTCTGAAAACTGACCCATCCTCAAATATATTCAATCATTCATTCATTTCTACAAAAATGTTCATTTGTTGGGTTTAACCTGTGAATTCTTTGATGCACACATGCTCCACTGATTTGAAGGGAACTTGGGAGCCCTGGGGAACTCCGGAGCCCTTTTTCAGATCATATGTAGCCCCAGTAGGAATTGAAACCACAGCAGTACTTCTCTGGATACTTGCAAAAAAAAAAAACCCTACTCCAAAATATTTTTGTACATATACAAAGATTATGAAAAATTATACACCAAAACCAGAAACTTCTAAACCCTAACCTAAGCCACTGGAATAACAATTTTAAAAACACCTATAAGGTTCCTACAGGGCAAAGCATTCCCCCTCCTTCCAAAGTAGCAGTAGGTAACATTTACTAAGTGCTTAAGACAGGCACAGTTTTAAGCCATTTATGTGGAGTGAAATTTTAACTTCCATCAACTCATTGTAAGGCAGGAACCTTTATTGTACGGTGAGGAAATGAAGCACAGAAAGGTTATGAAACTCATTCGAGGCCACAGAGCTCGATGTGGATCAACAGGGATTCAAAAGCTAGCTCCCACACACCTCAACCGACAACAAACACCCCAGCCAGATGCGGGGACCTGCAAGCCCAAGGAATGAAGTGAGTGGGGCATGTGAAGGCTGGGAAGGAAACACCGAGGGCGAGCGAGAGTCACTGACCCAGACACCGCGGGCGCTTCACACGCGCTTTCCCACTTAATCAGCGCGTCCCCCTCCAAGGCAAACACCACTCGCCCATCCTAACATCTAAGAGAAAGGCGGGAGTGACTCAAATAAACCGTGGGAGGGAGGACACTAGTAAATGATAAATAAACCGAGGTCTCACTCACTGCAAAGACTGGTGTTCTCCTAGGCCAGTTATCCCCCAAATCAAAGTCTTCTAATGTTAGAAGAATGTCCAATCCGCTTCTTTAATCAATCCAGCATCAGAATAGTTGTGAGGCCAGAAGATAGGCTGAGTTGGGGGGCTCAGGCACCGATCCCAGATAGACAGACACTTACCTGGAGAGCTTTAGGGTACACTGCCTAATTAATGTACCAGAATGAAAGGCAGCAAACAGCGATTCTAGTTCCACCTCTAGTGTTTAACACGTAGCTACAACAGTCAGGTTCCCTAACCTCACTGGGCTTCAATTCTCCTTAAGTCCAAACTGGCTATAAGGATGCCTGCCTGTGGACCTCACCAGGTTGATGTAAAAAACCACCCAAAACCAGAGAAATGGCCATGAAAATTATTTTATTAACTGGTAAGGTGTTCACAGCTGGTCACTGCCAGACTGAACAGAACCAAGTCACCCAGCAGCTTACACAGCCCGGCAGATGCACATACGACAACCCAGCTGAGAGGCACCGTCAGGAGAACGGCCCTGGGTGAGCTCCACGCACTCCTCCAGGAGAACTGAGAAGTGGCTGGTGGGACTCCCAGGCTGCCCTGCCAGTCCAAATAGGTACTGACATAGGTGATCCTGGGAGGGAACCCTCAGGGCAAACAGCCTCGCACCCTCCAGGTCCCCTACACTTTTTTTGGAGGATGGCCTTTCAGCTGTGAGGGAATCAGGGTACTATGGGGCACATAATCCACCACTGGCTTTTGCAGGGCTAGAAAGGATAGCGAGTAACCCTTAGACAAGCGGGGTCCCGCTAGGGTCAGCTCAAACGCCTGACTCTGGGAGGACACCCTCCCACTAGACTCTCACTAACCCCTGCCCCATTAATTCCCATCCCCGGGAGGAGGAAGGGATCAATTCAGCATAAGTGAATCATCCTGCCCTTCACACAATGACCCTCCAGGAGAGGGTGGAGAGGCCTGCCCAGCAACTGCCTACACAAACAGGGTGACTCTTAAGACCAGCAAACAAACCAGTTTAGCCCCAATTCCCACTTTGCATAAGACTGCACTTAAAAAACAAAAACAACATTCAAGAAACACCTGTTGATCCCTACCTGTTGCTTACACTAAGGTTTGGGCTGGAAGGAATTTTAAAAGCCCCTGGCAGGCACTGGGGATACCCCGCAGTCGGAGCTCCTAATTCTAAAATCCCCAAATCCTGGTGAATTTGGTTTTCAAAAGAAAGCTACGACCCTGAAGAGGCTTGGCAGGTGGGAAAGACAGCTAGGCCTAGGGGACTGGTTAAGTCGCAGAAGACTAACTGTGGGCTGGCCATGGACTAGATACGGGTTATTACTGCATGGCAAAAATGGAACTTTAATAAAGTCGGATTTTTCTCTTTAGAGACAAACGGCTTCTCCAAAACTCTTAAAGGCCAGGGCGTAAACGCCTCCCATTCCTCCCCTCAGCCCATCTGAAAGGGCAGAACACACAGACACTGGCATCTGGGAGGCTGGGATCCAGCCTCGCTTCTTAAGGAAAAGACTAGAAAAACCTTAAGAGTCGTTTATGATCTCAGTGTATTCCCTCAGCCCTTCAACCTCTCCATCAAAGACCCCTGCGCACCTGGCACAGTGAAATGGCACTTGTGGTGACAAGAGGGAAGCAGCTCGGCCAGAACCTTTTTCCTCGTCACCAAGTCTCCACTTGGGGGGTCGGTGAGGGAGATGGCTGGTAACATGACCAATACGAGCACAATCGGTCTACAACCTGGATAAACTCAAACATAGGGCAAAGGCCACCGCACGAGGCTGAGAGTGTGGCGCCTCCACGGGCACGCTCCCTCGTTGGAGCGACCTCCTCCGCGTCCTGCAGGACGGCACAGGTTCCAGAGCAGGGCACCATCGCAGTGCCCGCGAGGGACTCGACGAGACAACGGGCAGGTAGACCAGCACTACCCGCTCCTCAGCCCCCACGGCCTGTAACGGCCTCCAAGCACGGGGA
Organism: Ctenodactylus gundi; assembly: GCA_004027205.1. Classification (NCBI taxonomy): domain Eukaryota; kingdom Metazoa; phylum Chordata; class Mammalia; order Rodentia; family Ctenodactylidae; genus Ctenodactylus; species Ctenodactylus gundi. The sequence goes on along the minus strand of PVKB01000854.1, from coordinate 48,492 downwards.
AAGGAGTTCTGTACACCCAAACAAACGACATTCCCATCTCTTTGTCAAAAAAACTTAAAAAGATGGGTGTAGCGGCACACGTTTGAAATCTCAGCAACTCAGACGGCAGCGGCTGGAGGTCCCACGACTGAGCGAGATTCTGTCTCAAAACAAAAAGAACGTAACACAAAGTGGGCCGCGGGTGTGGCTCAGCGTCCCTTGCTCTGATCCCCAGATAGCGCAACTCCCTTCCCACCACCACGAGCCCGCCAACCACAGCGACAGCGCCACCGCCTTCACTGGCTCTACACAAAGCAGCGCCGTCCGACAGCCACCCGGGGACGGAGGTCGCGGGGCGCGGCTGCGTCCCGCCAGGGGCGCCCAGCGACGCCGCCCCCGCTCGCGTCCAGCTCGGGTTACCTGGGTCGCGCGTCCGCGGGCGTCCGGCACCTGCGCCGCGGGCTCCTTCTCCTCCTCCTCGGCCGCCACCGGGCGGCTGTGCGCCGCGCCGGGGTCCCCGCCGTCCCCGGGCGCTGCCGGGCTGCCGCCGTCCACGCCCGCGACGCCCCCTCCGACGGACGAGGCGGCGGCGCCGAGCGGCCCGTGAGCCCCGTCCGCGGCCCCCGCCGCCACGCTGTGCACCAGCCACGCATCCACGCGCGTGCGGGGGATAAAGGGCACCCCGAGGGCGCGCACCTCGCGGAGCAGCCGGCCCTCGGGCGGCGCCGCCGCGTCCGCCTCGCGCCCCTTGGGGTGCAGCGGGCCGGCGCGCCCCCACCCTCCCGGGGCGGGGAAGGGGCCGAGCGCGCGCGCGGGGCGGGCCGGGCCCCCCGGCGGCAGCGGCGGCTCATCCCGGAGCAGGGCGGGCGGCGGCGGCAACAGGTAGAGGTCCGGGTGCACGCGGAGCCCGGCCAGGCTCAGCAGGACGGCGAGGGGCAGGAGGCCGCCGCCGGCCGCCCACCACGGCTTCGGGAGCTTCATCGCCCGCCGAGCCCGGGGCGCCGCGGCGAGCGGACAAGGGGCCCGGCGGGCAGTCGCCGGTGCGGCTCCGAGCCGGCACAAAGGCAGGGCGCGGGCAGCCCGCACAGCGCCCGGGGCGGCCGCGGCCCGGGGAGGCGGAGGAGCCACCTGCACGCGAGCCCGCCTTCCCGCCGCCCTCCGCCCGGGACACGCCCACGCGGGAGGGGCCGAGAGGGGCGGGGCTCCCGGCTCCAGGCCGCGTTGGACGGGCCGCAAAGGTCTCTGGGAACGAGTCTTCCTGGGCACCCGGTGCCTGCAGCTGAGCCATGGTAGGTGGAAAGGGGCAGGGGGTGTACACTCGGGGAACGTCGGGGGGCACGTGCGAGGTGCCTGGAGGCTTCGGAAGGGCTTTCACACCCCTGAGGACTTCTGGCAGGATTCAGATGTCATCACAGCGGCAGCCAGTGTGTGACCTGGGTTTCAGTTTCCTTATCTGTAAAATGGAGTTAACAGGATTTGTCAAATAGGGGTGAGATCAGATGAAATATATATAATCCAGAGTTTGAGCCAGGCCGGTGGCACAGGACTGTAATCTTAGTACTTGTGGAGGCTGAGGCAGGAAGAACCTAAATTGGAGCCCAACCTGGGCAGCTTAGCAATGTGGGGACAACCCGCCTCAAACAAATAATAATAATAAAAAATAAACTCGGGGCGTAGCCCAGAGAGAAGACCCTGGGTTCTACCCTGAGTACCGCAAAACAAACCAACCCACAGAATTTGACCTATAAATTTCAAGCTGCCGTTAGGATCGAATAGTACAACACTCATCCATGCACAACCTGGCAAATTACTCACTATTCTGTAGGTGCGCGGGTTGCTAGACCTTCTCTCATGGTCTCTTTTGATCTTTAAGAAAGAGCTTGAGCATCAGCTTTATGGGCCCGAGATAGAAATCATTTGCTCTCCCTGGACCTCAGTTTCCTCAATGTAAAATGCAACTAACAATATCACTTTCCCAGTAGACCTTAGGTAAGCCAACGACAACACTTGGTAAGTAGGAAAAGCTCTTCATTGCTTTTGTTTTCCCAGTACTGAAGAGGGAACCCAGGCCCTTCACAATGAGCTACGTCCCCAGCTCATCATTATTTTTATTTATTTTTACTTTGAGACAGGATCTGGCTAAATTCATCTCATTACGTTGCCCAGGCTAGATTGAACTGATGATCCTCCTGCCTCTGCCTCCCCAATTGCTAGAATTGCAGGCTTACCCACTGCTGCGGCCACCCCTCCTGTAGATTGTAGATTTTATAACCGTCCTCCAAGGCTTAGCCCCAAAGCACATCCTCCGAATTTTCACTGGTTGGGATTAATCTTCCCACCATCTGTCCTCCTAACTGCTTCCCCTATCTGCCAACATCACAACCCTGGCCCTTTCTACTTTGTATTTTATAGTAGCTGCGGATTGGTCTGATGTGTCAGTTGCAAGTTCTTGAGGGCAAGGAACCTGTTTGGCTCAAGTTTGAGCCTGCAGAGTACTCAGCACCAGGCCCTTGAAATGCAGATTTTACAAGCTGTTGTGTAGCAAGTTTCTCCAAATTGCAACATTCCCTACTCCAGGGAAGAGGGAAGGATGTGAGACTCAGGAAGTAAACAACTTACTGGTGAAACTTACCAGAGGGCTGGGCCATAGCTCAGTGGTCAGGGAAGCTCAAAGCTCTGATTTCTGTTCCCCAGCACCACATAAGGTGGGCGTGGTGGCACATGCCTCTAGTCTCACCACTTGGGAGGCCAAGGCAGGAGGACTGTCTTGAATTTAAGGCTAGCCTGAGCTATGCATTGAGTTCAGAACCAGCCTGGACCACAGTGCAAGAAACGTACCTGAGTCACAAGGCCCCTCCCCTAGGGTATGGAATTGGAAAACATTTTCTGAGTAGATTCTTTTCTACCAGCTGAGCTGTCTCTAAGCAGTTCAGTGAGATCTAAGAAGGCCCTGAGCTCCAAAGATACTGTTCTACTAAGCCGAGCAGCTCCCATGGCTCATAATGTATGCTGGGGTGGGGGGGGTGGTGTCACTGATAAGGCTGCCTTTGAGTCATGCTGTAAGTAACCTCTCACCCATGCTTCTGTAAGTAACCCCAAGAAACTTGTTCGTTCATCAGGTTGAACTTAGGTGTTCTCATTACCTTGGTCTGTTGGCTGTGCCCTGTCTGGGGTGAACAGACACTTGCACACGTCTCTCCAGAAAAAGTTTAACGCAGCATTAGGCCTTACTTCCTTGAGGTGGGGAAGGAGAGATGCCTAACTCAGAACAGGCAGTTGGGTAAGAGGTTGAGCAGAGCTTAAGGGCTCCTTCTTCCACCTGGTTTTCTCTTCTCTCTCCTGTGGCTAATGCAACAGGAAGCATTTGGGTTTGCTTAGCAGGGGCCAAACAAGCAGAAATAGACTTTTTTTTTTTAATGGTACTTGAGTGTCTTGAATACTTTCTTATTGCTGGGACATGATACCTGACACCCATAACTTAAAGGATAGGAGGTTGATTTTAGCTCACAGTTTCAGGAGGTGTCAGTCCATCATAGACAGCCTGCAGTGGTAGACGGCCTGGCCAGAGTCAAGCTGTTCACTCCATGGGGGCCAGGAAGCAGAGCTGCCGATGGGCAGAGGCAGAGCTCATGAAGGAGGTGTGCTCTTCCAGATCACGCCCTAGGGATGGTGCCTTCCACCAGACCCCACTCTTGAAAGCACAGGGCATCAATAGATTAATGCACAAGATCCAAGCACCTTCCACACATGTGAGGCTTCTGGGGGACATTCCAGATCCAAACCACAACGCGGGGGCTGTGCCCTGGGCCTTCACGTTGAGCTGTGTCCCTAGCCCTTTTTATGTTTCAGAGTCCTGCTGAGTTGCTCACTCCCCAGGCTGGGCTCCAGCTCCCAATCCTCCTGCCTTAACCTCCCAGAATGCAGAGATGATAGGCCTGCACCACTAGGCCTGGCTAGAAATAGATTTCTTAACGTTGTTTCTGCTGCAAGCCTAAGGGATGAGTATTGGGTGGTGAAGAGGGTGATAAGAGGTGCAAGATTTGGGACAGACGCCCTGCTCACAGCACTTAGTCCCTGAACAGAGGGTTCTCGGTCTTGGCTCAGTAATTATTTGCCACATTAGGTTCTTTCTGAGGATCTCCTTACTGCCATCCTGTGTTGGAGGAGGTGAAGGATATAAAGTGGTAGTTTTTTTGTTCAGTAAATTTATGGTTTACTCAGAAAAGTAGATACAAGTTAGTAAGAACTTAGAAACAATAGAAAGAATATACTGAGATGCCCATGAATGGACATGTAAATTACTTCAGGGTTTAGAGGGAAAGTGCTATAAGTCAAGTGAGAGAGAAGTAGTCCCTTCTTTAAAGGGGGTACCTTCCTGAAGCTGTCCACAGTTGATGCTCAAAAAGTGCTCATGTTAGTTGAATTGAGGAAGTTACATTTAAGTTGTGTTTTGGGGGATCTGAATAGACTAGGAACAGGAAGAACTTTCAAACTTTGCTCCTAACAAACAGTGGGAAATAGGCTGACCCCTTTCCTTTTAAAAATGTGAACTTATAGTATATTTCAGACTGCTCATTTCCGAAGTGGCTTACTTCTGTCACTTCTGGACTGGTGAGAAGGAGAGCACATGAAAGACTTTACAGTAAAATATTAAGTCTGCAGACTCATAATTGATCCTATATGCCCTCTTTTCTTAATCACAACAAAAGGTCCCACTTCTAGGCATGTATGCAGACTGGAATGAGATTGGAATGGAAAGATTTCTACTTAGACTTATTTCTAAAATCCCTGTACCAAGAAATAGCCCAGTGAAAAGTCCAAACTAGTGTCTCATAAAAGCTTCAGACCGTCATCTGGACTTACAGAATCCTTAGATTTGTGCTACTCCACGAATGATGTAAGATTGGTGTCAACCTACCAACTATTCTGACCCAGATGAGGCAAGCACCCTCCTCCCTTAGATTCTGCAGGAGCCCCCCTTGGAGACCAAACTCCAGGTGTTCAAGACCCTTTTATAAAACGGATCAGTACTTGTACATAACCCATGCCCATTCTCCCATAAATGTTGACACACACATGATTACGATTTTTTGAAAAAGTTGATTCTTCACTAGAATTAAGTTTTTTATTTGTTATTTGTTTTTTGAGACAGGGTCTTGCTCTGTAGCCCAGGCTGGTCCTGAACTCACTAAGGAGCCCAAGCTGGCTGTTAGGACTCAAGACAGTCCTCCTGTCTCTGTGTCCTGAGTGCATGTGCCACCACACTGGGCTTTATGTTGTGCTAGTGAATCGAACTCGGCTACTTAGCTCTTGTCCTTAGCATTATGAGCACTTTAACCATGGAGCTGTTCCTCCAGCCCCAGGATTACTCTGAGAAGCAGGAACTTAAGTGGCATTGCTGTGCAGCAGCTCTAAGCTGACTTTGCTCAAGCATGAGCTGGCCCTGGTGACTTCTAACGAACAGGATATGACAAAAAGATGGAATATCATTTCCAGGATTAGATTGCAGAAAGTCACAGCAGCTTCTGTCTTGCTCATTCTCTCCCTGTACCTGTCACTCCTTCCCTCTGGAGGCCTTGCTCTGAGGGAACAGCAGCCTATACAGAGACCCATGTGACCAGGCCTGAGGCCTCTGACCCACAGCCAGCCAGTGTGAGGTCAGTGTGAGGCTGGGGCCTGCCAGAAGCAGGTCTCCGCTCTTGACAATCTACCGGAGCCCTGGCCCATTCCATGGTTAGAGCCTTGGGAACAACCCTGAGCTGGGGGATGTTTCTATACCACACATGGATTCCTAGAAATAAATCTAAGATATAAATGTCGTTTTGCATCACTACATTTTTGGGTAATGTGTCACACAGCCATAGATATCTACTATACCCTGTGACAGGTGAATATCAATCAAATAGAAGAAAAAACTACAACTGTACCTGCAGTTAAGCTGCACAGTGACACACTGCAGAATACTTTAGAGCTGTGAGGTAATATCACATTCTGCTCTTTAGAGCAAATTTCTGCCTTAACCTGCCCAAAATATAAAATTATAACTTGGTATGAAAGACAATCACCACTGAAACATAGCCACCTGGCCAGTAGGAGGTGTCTACACCACGGTGATTTCTCGTAACCATGCAAAAGGAAAACTTTTTACTATATACTCTTACTCAGTACTTCCAACAACAGAGTGGAGTTTTCCCACCAAGCAGAATGTAATGTTCTGGGCACCATGTTTGTGTTCTACAATTTAATTCTGTTCTGCCACTCTCCATCTGGAGTTAGGAACACATCCCACATACTAATGCTTGGTTCGACAAGACTCTATTAGGACAAAGAAGGACCCTGGCAGAAGCAAAACCATGACTGGCAGCAAGAGAATTTGGTGTGAACATTTGCTGCCCCATGACCTGTGCCTAGGTAGCAAGTCTAGGAATCAAGCCCCCCATGATCCTGTGCCTTTCCAGCAGGTCCAGGCATAAGGGTAATGTGAGGCATAAGGGCTGAAGGGGGTAAGGGGGGAAGGCAGGAGGACATAAAGGCATGAAAGGGGTTAAGGGGGGGCAGAGGACTGATTATGGGGTGAACGGAGATCTTATGTAGTCTGGGTGTGTTAGCCAACATGAGGGTCAGGGATTGGGCTGTTTAGCTGGTTTGTAGCTTGGACACTGGGCAGAAGAGGACAAAGTAAAGTTGCCTGGTAGGCTGGGAGAGCTGGTAGGTGGGATGTGGGTTCAAGGAGACAGAGTCCCCCCAGGGCTCAGGGTTATCATCATCATGCCGGGGTCTGCAGAGTTACTGGGTCAGGGTCAGAGAAGTCAGGTTGCTGTGGCCAGGAAAGAATGGGGAAATAGCCACCTGTGAGCCAAAATCAGAAATCCTGAAGGAACATTGGAAGTGGGGGGTTCACAGCAGCTCAGGAAGCGGCCCCAGGCCAACAGCAAACAGCTGGGAGCTGCCGGCATCTGCAGACAGAGGAAAGCCGGCTTGAAGTCCAGAACCTCTGACCCAGCTAGGAGAGCCAGGAGCACCCCAACAACTGAAAGAAGGCCACGGGAAGGTGAAATCCTGAAGATATATCTAAAGTGGAGGAAAACAGCCCTGAACTGCCGGCATCCACGGAGGGAAGTGTGAAGACTGGAACCTCAGACCACACACCGAGTGCCAAGCTGCATGTGGGAATGGCCGAGCTCAGCGCAGGAGTCGCAGCTCAGGAGCCCTACCCTGTCCCCCGCTTCAGGTGCCAATTCCAAATCTATACTTCCCAGACTTCTGACTGATGAACTACAATTGAGGGTTCCAACCACTGCATCCTCAGGCTCTATAATTTGTTAGAAAGGCTCAGGGAAACGATTACTCTGTTAATCAACTTAATGCAGAGATACATAAACGGAAGAGATAGATGGGGCAAAGCACCAGGGAGGGTGGACCCCTGTGCCCTCTTATAAGGTACCCCTTCCCACAGTTCAGCGCAGGGTCTCCCCAAAACTTGACTCTTTCTGTCTGTCTTTCTTCCTGTCTCTTTCTTTTTAATGAAGGCTTCATTACATAGACATGATTGATTAGATAGTTAGACATCGGTGATTAAACTCAACTGCTATCCCCTTCTCTCCCTGGAATTTGGAGGGTTGGAGCACTAGGGGACCAGCAGGCTGACAGTTCTAATCCTCCAATCACGTGGTTCCCCTAGCAATCATCTCCCCAGCCTGAGAGGACTTCCGGATTCACCTCTTAATCACAGGTGGGGGCTAATGGTAGGTGACAAAAGTTGGTCGTCTCATCTTTATCATTCTAGAGCTATTTCAGAAGAGAAGCCTGGGACAGAAATCATGGATTATAGAAAAGATGCTCCTATCACTTGTTACGTAGGAGGGTTTCTGGAATTCTGGCCAGGATCCAGGCACGAAGGCCAAGTATTCCTTCCTTCCTTCCTTCCTTCCTTTAGATTAAAACCAAGGCCTGAGCTACTTCCCTAGAATTAAAAAAAAATTTTTTTGAGACAGCGAGTCACTAAGCTGCCAAAGCTAGGCTCCTCCCACCTGCACCTCCCAGAGTGCTAGACTTTTTCTTTTTCTTTCTTTATTTTATTTTTATTTATGTATTTTTTTTTCCAACTGAGGATCCAGCACAAGGCCTTCTCACTGAGCTACATTCCCAACCCGTATTTTTACTTTTGATTTTCAGTCATGTTCATTTTAAATTGTTGAGGCTCGGTTCAAAATTGCCATCCTTCTGCCTCAGCCTCCCAGACTGCCAAGATTTATAGGCCTGTACCACTGGGCCTAGCTACTATTGCTTATTATACCATAAGCATCTATCCAAAATTCAACAAGAAAGAAAACAGGTCAAAGTCTTAATATTTTTCTTTCTTTTCTTTCTTTTCTCTTCTTGAGATAGGGCCCTGCTCTGCAGTCCAGGTTGGTTTTGAACTGAGAGCAATCCTTTGCCTCAGTCTCCTGAGTGCTGGGATTATGGGCTGGCACCACCACATCCAGCTATCATATGGTACTGGGGGATCCAATGGGGCCTCTCAGTGTCCTAGAAAAGGGTGCTAATCACTGAGCTACGGCCCCAGACTTTAACATCCTTTTTTTAAAAAGCTTTTGTTTAGATTAGCCACAGGAAATTCAGGTTTGTGGCTAGAAATCCCAAGGTTAAACAAACAGTCTATTCAAGTCTGAGACATAAATACAGATAGAAGTTCTATTAACTAGGAGGAGGAATTAGGTAGGTATAGTTAGACTCAAACCAAGCACAGTTACTAGAATTTAAATGACTGAAAATTGATGAGTCAGTTTGCTGAAAACTTCTACAAAAATGAACGGGTGTGCGAATGACCTAATTTTGTTATCTAGCAACCATCTTCCTGACGATGTATCAATTCCAGCTGATTGAAGAGAAAGAGCTGATGTTTTCACCTTCAGTCCGTGATCATCTAAGACTTTGACTCTAAGGGTGTGTCTGGCTGAATTTCATGTGCCGTTTGAGGGCTGGGTCCCAGATATGTGACGGATTAGGGGCCTGTGGTGGATTACAAGCGTGTAGCGTGGAAGGATCTAGGGAGCTCTGTTGTCCCGCACTCACTGGGCTTCGTGTGTTGCCTAACCAGCACTCCTCCTGTGAGGCCTCTGCCAAGCCCTGCCAAGGCCTTTGCCAGCTGCCCACGAGTGGACTGAGACCTTCAGAAACTGTGAGCCAAAACAAAGCTTTCCTTCCTTAAGTTGTGGGTGCTGGGTGCTTCGTAACTAAGACAGAAAGGAAGATAAAGGGAAAAGATTGCTTTGGACCTCAGATGATCTGATGGTCCCCTGTGAGCTCAGGCACAGCATTCATGCAGGAAGCCAGGATGTGCTGTGTGCTGGGGCCTTTGCACGCATCATCCCACCTAACTCTCACACTATACGCTGCTGTCTCTGTTTTATACCATCTAAATGAGGAACCTGAGGCTCAGGGACATGCCAGCTCTGCCCAAGGACATGGCCTTAGTAAGTGGTAGTGGGAATTCAAACCCGTAACCTCTGCGCTGCCAGGCGCCTCTCTCTCCCCAGCTCCGGGCGCTTGGCTATTCGCTCTCCTCCTCTTGCTGCCAGAGGGGACGGCTTTCCTCAATGAGACACGCCCTTCCCACTGCTTCTGAAAGTGTGGGCTCTGCCAAAGCTTTCCCTGCACAGTTTTAGGAGAAATAAAGCACCAGTTTGTCCCTCCATTGGACACTCTTTACTTTTGATTTTTAAAAAATTTTTTTTCAGGAGAGGTCTAACCCAGGGCCTTCACACTAAGCTGCTTCTCCATTCCATTCTTTTAAGTCTTGAGTATGAGTTGGGTTTTGTTAAATTGCTAAATTATCCAGGCTGGACTCGAAATTGTGATCCTCCTACCTTAGCTCCCCAGAGTGCTGAGGTGACAGGCCTGTGCCACCAGGCCCAGCTGACTCTCTTGATCTTTTGCACGAAGACAACTAAGTTGGTATGAGAGCACGTGTGTGTGTGTGTGTGTGTGTGTGTGTGTGTGTGTGTGTGTGTTGAGAAGATTGTAGAAGATTGAAATGGAATTAGGAAAAGGGTCTATGACTTGATCAGCAAAGAGTGAGAAATCTACAAGAAACTTATATACTATCCATTTGAGAGTACAGAGGCTCTGCCATTACCTGTTCATCGTGTCCTTGATACTGTCCCCTAAACTATGCAAGGACTAGCTCTGTTTAACCACACACACAGAACTAACGTACTAGTCAGAGTAGGCTGGCCCCTATGATAAACAACCCCAAATCTCAGTGGCTTCACCCAATGAAAATGTACTTCTTATTTATTTCATAATCTAAGGAAAGGCAGAGGATAGAGTTTGTTTTTTGGGGGAGTCATTGGAGAACATAGACTGGTTAAAAATTTGGCTCTGTCCTGTCTAGGCCCTCAGAGTCCTCTTCATTTAGCTGGTGGATAGAATAATAAAGATCAGGCAAGGAGGATTTTTTGGGCCAGGCTGGACGTGGTGCTTATGACTTCTGCTCACCTTTCTGTGGTCGGAGCATGGTGGCATGGCCATGGCCAACTGCAAGGGAGGCTGCAGGGCCTAAGTCCACCCAAGACTAAGAAACAAACTAAGATGGGTCTCTTTGCCACTGTGATAAGTCTCTGATCCTTGGTTTTACCTGGGGAGACTGAGGGAGGAGGTTAGCCCAGCCTAGGCAACTTAGCAACTTAGTGAGATCTGGTCTCAAAAAAATAAATAAATAAATAAAAAGGCTGGGGTTATAGCTCAGTGTGAAGGCACTTGATGAGCAAACAAACAAACAAACACTTATGTCTTCTAGGTGTTTAGAAAATGCTGCTGGGGAGAGTGGTCACAGGAGTCGCTTTATATCACAGAAATAACTATGGCCCAGGCACATCACTGGAAAGGTCACCCTGGGGTTGCTGAACTATGCAGGGTATTTGGACAGGTTTCCAAGTTCCCTCTTCATCCTTGGGGTCCCTCTCCCCCAGGGACTGAGTCCTGAGAGTTTGCAGTTAGCTACATAGGCAACTCGTCTTGAGACAGAGTCTCATCGCGTTGCTAAGTTGCCGAGGCGGAGCTCGGACTTGGGACCTCCTTCCTGCCTCAGCATCCAGAGTGCTGGGATTACAGGTGTGTGCCACCACACACAGCTCCCTTGTCACCATGAGTGTCTCTAAAAGCCCTGGTGACCTGTGAGGACTTAGGTGAGAGTGTGACAGATTCCTGTGCTCTTGTCTAACTCTGTAGCTTTTGTCCTGAAAGTACCTCCACATAGCTTTGGAAAAAGAGCAAAAGATAATATTCTACTCTCAGTTGAATCCCCACCTGAAGGAAGAATCCGAAGGCATCTCTGTCCAGCTCTGGGATGGGTCTTCCTTTTTTTTTTTTTTTTGTCAGTACATGTATCTGCCTGATGACAGTTTGAATGTTGAACACTTACTGAGCTCATCTGTGTGCTCCAACATCACACAATTCCCTGCGTGATGAGTGGCTTGTAGGTACAGAGTGCTGTGGGCAAAGCCACCAACTACCCACCAAGTAGAAAGACCAGACAGCCGGAACTGGAAACTAACAGCAGTACAATTTGCACAGGCCCAATTTATTGCTAGAAGAAGCTTTAGTTTGGAGGCTGATGACCCTGATCATTATTTAATAAAGTTGATGAGTCATTATTATCTGCACTGACCATTAGTTTAGCACTTGAATTCTCCAATCTGTTTAATCATCTCTCTCAAGCACATTTATATTTTTGCCTTCAGCTGTAACGTTCTCTCTAATTCACGTCACTGAACAATTTCTTCTCGCTGGCTTCGATGTCCTTGGTGGTTTTCTCTGATTTCCGGTCTCCCTGCCTCATGGAGGGACATCTCTTCTTAACCTCGCCACAGCTTTGCGATTTCCCGACTGTAAGAATGGACCATAAGCTCACATTCCCCAGCCAGGCCAGCGAGGTCCCCTCCTGAGCCCCACTGCAATGTGTGACTTGCCCTGTTGTGACTCCTGTGAATCTGAGTGGACTGATACTCTAATTATGAGTATCAGCCTCAGCCTCTCAGTGCTGGGATTACAGGCCTGCACCACCAGGCCCAGCTACACTGTGACTTTTAGAAGTACCCATTAATCTGGGCTATGACTTTCCTTACTGTAAGACACATACTTCCAAGTATTTTCTCAATTCTATTCATACCTGGAGGATTGCCAAAATGCATTAGGAAGGGAAAGGATCTGGGTCTGTTTTCTAGAAAAGTGCCAATATTTGTTAAAACAAAGAGCTGAGAGCACATTCTGTCCCCACTCACGGAGTGCCATCTGTCCTTGCCTTGGAGTGTCTGCCAGGAAATCTTTTCACAGCTCAAAGATGATTATTTGGCATAGCTGACATTGAATTTCAGCAAGGTGGTTTGTAGGCCTGAAACAGGTATGTTTAGAGCGACGCTTTGCATTACAAAAACTGGAAGTATAGAAATGCATCTCATTTTTCAAAGTATACATTATGGATTGATTACTTTACCAAGTATTTCCCATAGATGGCATTTGTTTATTTATTTATTTACTTACTTACTTGCTTTCTTATTCGTACTGGGGTTTGAGCCGAGGGCCTTCACACTGAGCTACATGTCTGGCACTTTTTTTTTGAGACAGAGTCTCAGTGTCCCCCAGACTCAAACTTGTGATTCTCCTGCCTCAGCCTTCCGAAGTGTCGGAGTTACAGACCAGCTTCCCACGGGGAGGTTTTAGTTGGGACGCTCACTGGGTTGATGTAAGCATTCCGATCACTGACAAGTTATTTTCTTGTGCATCTTTTTGGGAAGCGGGTAAGGTGAGACCCAGTTCCCTTGTCACAGTGCAGCCTGGGAGGCTAATAAACTCCCTGCTTCCTCGGTACTGTTGTAACAGAAGCTCAGTGCTGTTGTGATTTTAGGGGTGATGTGTGGCACGTGCAGCCGACACACCCCTGTCTATGCCAGGACCTCTGCTGGGTCACTAACGGCCCTTCTGTTTATGAGGCAGGTATGTCCCCCGAGTTCCTGCATGTGCTCAGTTACCACTCCGAGTCGCAGAGGCGGGCCTGACCCCCTGGGGTGCTCGGGAGAAAACTCAGATTCCTTGGAGTAGAAACTGAAGAATAATCTGAAATGCCATCCCGGGCAGGAGGGAAGTTCTAAAAATCCATTCAGCTGGTTCTCCCTCAGTGAGACACTTCCCGCTTAGAACACACTGTCTCTCATTTTTTGTCGTTTTTTCTTCCTTTCTGTGGTCCTGGAGATCGAGCCTGGGGCTCACACGGAGTTACATCTCCAACCTGTTTTGACTTTTGATTTTGAGGCAGATTCTCATGAAATTGGTATGTTGGCCAGGCTGGGCTACAACTTGAATTCCTCCTGCCTCGGCCTCTCAGAGTGCTGGGATGGTGCTCCTGCACTCCTGAGTTCAGCCCACGCAGAATTTCTAACTTACCTGTGTATCAGCCAGTTTTCTCCTGAAAACGATTATGTTGGGGACCTAAGCCACCCGTGGAGTCGGACTCTCCAGTACTCTGACCCCGGAGCTGCTCCCTGCGAGTGTGTTTCTAACAGATCCTGCCATCCTTTCTTCGGGTCTGTATCTAATCTCGCTCTTTCCAGGTAAATAATGGTCAGGACTGGGGGACGAGGACAGCACGTCTTCTGTCACCCTAGGCTTTCACCTGCTTTGCACACCTGGGCCAGTGTCCCTGGAGCCAGCTAGTCCCAGAGGATCTTGGCCACTAGGGAAACGTGTCGCTCCAGCTCCTCACGATACACAAACGTGTTTATCTAAATAGGTTTTTTTTTGGTATGGGCTAAAGCAATTAATTCAATAGATAATAGTCTGTGTCAAGCATTGTTTTGAGAACATGGTTGTGTGAGTCAAGCACAGCTCCAGACCTAGTGGAGATGCAGTCCACTTGAGAGACAGGCAGTAAACAGATACTGTGTTGTGGGTAACCAGTGCCACCCTGAAAAATAAAGCAAGGGGGAAAATGGTGCCTTTGTGAGGGACGGTGTGTGAAGGAGGCCCCCCCCCCCCCCCCCCCCCGTGTTATACAACCGTGGGTAAGGAGAATGTGATTTGCAGAAAGACCCATAGTTATTTGAGAGAAGGAACAGGCCAGCTACCAAGAATAGCAAGTCAAAAGGTCCTGAGGCAGGAGAGTACCAAGTATGTTTAAGGGGGGCTGGAGGAAAGGCTCAGCGGTTAAAGCGCTTGTCTAGCAAGCACTAAGTACCTGAGTTTGATTTCCCAGAACCACATAAGCTGGGTATGGTGGCGTAGGCCTGTAATCCCAGCTCTTGCGAGGCTGAGGCAGGAGGATTGCTTTCCGTCCAAGGTCAACCTGAGCTCCACAGTGAGTTCAGGACCAGCCTGGGCTACAGAGCGAGACCCTGTCTCAAAAAACAAACAAACAAAAACCCCCAAGTATGTTTAAGGAATAGTGCAGAGGCTAGTGTAGCAGGAGAGAGGGGAGTGTTAGGCACCAAGTCATCCTAGACCCCGCGGACCGTGGCGAAGGCTCTTGTTCTGTCAGCGCCGGGACCCGGGCTTTTCCTGTGACGGGTGAGTGAGCAGAGCCCTTGAGGATCTGGACCTTATTCTGAGTGGGAGGGAACGCTGTAAGGGGATGCTAAACAGGAAATCAGCGCCTGCAAAAGCTACGCACTGGAGACCGTCAACACTCAAAATAAAGCAAGCTTTTATTGCCACTTTGCTCCTTCCTAAGGATGTTTAATAAGCATGCTATTTCCTTTTCCAACCTACAGAAGGTGGAGGGAATAAAAATTCTGGAATCTTCATCTCTAGGTCTAATTCTAACATCCTGCAAGAGTTTTGAATATTAGAATAGTAAGTCCCCACGTGTAATACTTTAAGCTCTCTTTACAGTTTGCTGCTCAGGGTGCTTTAATTTTTTTTTTCTTATTATGGATGTTTTCATACTTAAGACAGAAGAATCAGATGAACCCTGCCGGAAGCGACGGCGAGTTCCAGGCCAAGCTTTTCTTCCCTGTGCTGCCATCCTTTTTCCTCCACTTTCTTACTAAATTATTTTGAGGAAGTCCTTGATGTGTCTTTTTATCCATCAATTCTTCAGCATGCATCTCCCTTTTTATTTATTTATTTATTTATTTATTTATTTATTTATTTATTTATTTATTTTTTTGAGACAGGGTCTCACTCTGTAGCCCAGGCTGGTCCTGAACTCACCGGTGTAGCCCAGGCTGGCCTTGGACTCACCACAATCCTCCTGCCTCAGCCTCCTGCCTCAGCCTCCTGAGTGCTGGGATTACAGGCATGTGCCACCACACCCAGCTTTATGTGGTGCTGGGGAATCAAACTCAGGGCCTTGTGCTTGCAAGGCAAGTGCTTTAACCACTGTACCATTCCTCCAGCCCCAGCATGCATCTCTAAAAGTAAATTTTTTTCTCTTTTGCTCTATTGCAATACCATCACGCTACCTATAAATTTAACATAATTCTTAAATGTTATAAAAAGTCTAGCTAGTAATCGTATTTCTCTGCTTGTCTCATGAAAATTTTTTGTAGAAAGGGCTATTTGATCAGAATCCAAGTACAGCATTAAGTAGGTAGGGTTGTAAATCTTTTCAAATTTTAATGTGCACCGTTCTTTCTTTCTTTCTTTCTTGTCGTTTAAAGAAATTTGCCCCTACCTGGCCCTCACTTCGTTAAGTGCATTCATAGGAGGTTACTGTTCTTTCAGCATTGAGGCTGGACCCCAGGACCTTGGCACTGGGCCATATTCCCAACCCATTTCTTAATTGTTTTTGAGACTTGTCCACTAAATTGTCCACTAAATTGACTTGAACTTATGATCCTCCTGCCTCCGCCTCCCAGGGAATTGTTGACTGTCTCCCTCTGACTTGTATTTCCAGTGTAGATGATGGTTAGCTGCCGGTGGGGGTCTTTTTTGGCTAGGCCCCCTGATAGGAGGTGCTAGAAGCCGCCCACGGCCTCCTGCCTCTCAGAGGGATGGGCAGGGCCAGGTGGCATCTGCCTGCTCTCTCCGTGGTGCAGCTGCCCGTGAGCCTTCGGCTCCCTCGGCCAGGAGGCAGGGTCTGGTCACTGCTCTTTCGCCGAATTTCAACAAGGCGTTTCGCAGAGAGGTTATGGTGAACAACGCCGAGGCAGCGCCCCTCGGTGTCAGTGGTGGTGGTGGTGGGGATTGGTGAGCAAAGCCCTGGGGGAATCCCCTAGCTGCAGATTCCCCCGCCTGTCACACGCTGGGCCCGGCAAGCTCTGTGGTAAAGCAGGCTCGGGTTGAATTAGCCCCGTGTTTTCCAGGCCTATCTCAGCTATTCCGTCTGGTCACACTTCTTGCTTTCCTTGGAGGGCGATTTGGAGAACACCTTTTTTTTTGTGGTGCCGAGGAAGGAACGCCGGCCTTCCTACTAGGCAATTCCCCCGGTTCATTTTTTGGTTTTGATTTTGAAACAGTATCACTAAGTTGCCGGATTGCCCAGGCTGGGCTTGAACTCACCGTCCTGTCTCAGCCTCCCAGAACACTGGGATCACAGGCCTGTGCCACCAGGCCCCCCCGTAGGACACTATTTTTGTATGTAGGCCACTTAAAATCACACTGTTCACCGAAATACACTAGCTGTCGGGCATCTGCTTCCCACCCTCCTGAGAACTGGCTCCCTGGCGCTGCCAGCTGCCTGCGTCCTCAGGAAAGCCCGGGTGGGAATCTCAGGCAACCGTTCTGACAAACCGTCTGTCTTGGTTACTGTCTGACCGCTGTGACAAAATACCCGACATCCATAAGGTAAGAGAAGAAAGAGGCATTTTGGTTCAGAAGGTCTCACACGGTCCCTTCACGGGGCTGCCGTGGTGAGGGCACTGCCAGGACAGAAGCCGGAGCGCGGCTCACCCGATGCAAACAAAAGCTCTGTCCCTGACCCTGTCAACAAAAACACCTGAAAGCTATTCCCGGCACATTTCCCAGTTGCAGCAAGCTGACACCATCTTTCCAGGTCCAAGCCCAAGCGCCTGCACCTTCCAGCCAAACTCTGCCTTCCAGCCCCAGGCCGTTTCAAACACAGGAGGCTTTCTGGGGGACGTTTATGATACAAGCCATAGCACCACCTCCTGGAAACTTTGAATCGGAATTGTGACCCTGGGAAGGAGCTTTGAGCCAGAGAAGAAAAAAAATCACCTCGCTTGTCTCTTCAACCTTACCATGCCTGATGGGTGACCTCTCTGAGACAGGCGGGGCAGTGTGTCCCAGTGGAGGCTGGGGGCCAACACCAGCCATCTCCCTCCATTGCTCTGCTGTTCCTGGTCTCCACACCGGATCCCGGGGCCATTCCCCCTGTGTCCCCCTGGGTCACACTGCTGCTGGCTCTGTCACTCCACTTGCACAGCAGAGTTGGTTAGCTGATGACACGTCACACAGAGATTCCCTGAGGGACTTTTCAAGGTCAGGGGTTTGGCAGTACTCCTGTCACAGGGCCTTTAGGAAGAAGTGTCCATTTGAATTGTGCTCGTGTGTGTGTGTGTGTGTGTGTGTGTGTGTGTGTGTGTGTGTGTTTATTCCCTATGGTTCTGGGCATTGAACCCGGGGCCTTCACACTGACCTGTGTGTCTGCTTTTCTTTTTAAATTTTTAGACAGAATCTCACTATGTAGCCCAGGGTTTGAATTTAGATTCTCTGAGTTTGGATTCAGGATTCTCCTGCCTCAGTCTCCTAGAGTGTCGGTATTACAGGCACGTACCACCACACACCTTGGCTCAAGTTTAATGTTAGAGTGATTCCCTGGGGACTTTGTAGTAAAGGCCTGTAATCCTTCTACTCCAAGAGGCTGAGGCAGAAGAATCACAAGTTCGAGCCCAGCCTGGGGCAACTTAGTGAGACCTTGTTTCAAAATAAAAGTAAAAGATGCACTGGGGATGTAGCTCAGTGTGCAGGCTTAATCCCTGGTCATTCCCAGGCAGTCGTCTGTGCAGAACGTTGGCTGTGATCTGTGCTTCACAGTCAGGCAGAGATTGGCCCCTGACGGGACAGGATCTCACGCCTTGTAGGTTTTTCAATCTTATTGTAATTACCACGAACAGTTCCATCTACGCTGAGGCTGAGGCATGAGGATTGGAAGTTTGAGGCCAGCTTGGGCAACTTATCAAGACCTTGTCTCAAAACTTAAAAAAAAAAAAAAGAGGCTGGGGATTTAGCTTGGTGGTGGAGCAACTGTGGGATTGATCCATATATATATATATATATATATATATATATATATATATATATATATATGCCAAAGGACAGCATGGTGCTGCTGGGTGGGAGCTATGCTTTGATTAGGACCCTATCCAGCCAGCTAGGGACTCAGGGTTAGGGTCAGCCCCCAGGGGAAGGGGGTTGGTAAGAGCCTGGCCTTGGTTCTGAGGGGCTCAGGGCTGGGCAAGGCTGTGTATGAGCGGCTGAGATAGCACGGCCCTCAGATGAACTTGTACATCCTGAGAGCTGGCACTCTAGGACAGGCGGAGTTGCGAGTTGGGATCTTGATGAAGAACGAGACCTGGATACTGATGCCGGACTCTGCTGCTCCCTGGCTATTGGTATGTGACTCTGGGCAAGTTTCTCCACCTTCCTGTGCCCCAGACCCCCCTTCTATAAAATGGGGACAAAAGCAATACCTCCCTCGTAGGTTGGTATGAGGATTAAGGGAGTTAAATTTATACAAGTACTCAGAGCCATACCTGGTCCATGGCAGAGTGCTGTGTGCTGGATGCTGTCATTAAATCGCAGCCTTCCTGGAGGGAGGACCAGTGATTTCGGTCTGGCAAGAAGGAAGGAGCTAGAAGTTCAGGAAGGCAGTGAGTGTGAGCTGCATAAACAGCGCAGAGGAAGCAGTCCCAGGGCAGGTTGGCAGGAGCCAAGGTGGGGAGGGACAGGCATTTCTGCCAGCTAGGGACGTGAGGAAGGAGAACCGGACCTGGCCCTCACCCAGGCACAGCCATTTGGGAGTACAGAGGCTGGCGGACCCCTCCCAAGCTAACAAGTTGAGTCCATGGGCTGCTGCTATCTCTCAGGTATCAAGGGGGTGGCAGCTAGGCCCCACCTGTTCCCCACAGCCCCAGATTTCCTCCGTACTTCCCTTCCCTAGTGGCCACCAGGTGTCTCTCATTCTGTCCCCTAGACTGGCTGCAAAAGTTCCAACTAAGCTTAGTGCCCGGTTCCAGTGCTGTGCCATTTAGCTCGTTCTTTCTTTTGGCTTTTCTGCATGAGGCAAAATGTGAAGTTATTTATTTTGGGTACTGAGGATTGAACATAGGGCCTTCACATTAAGCTACAGGCCATTTTTTGTTTTCTATTTTGTTATTTTGAGACGCGTTCTTGCTAAATTGCTAAGTACTAGGCTGGACTAAAATTTGGGGTTTTTCTGCCTCAGTCTCCCAGCTTTTTGTTTGTGAAAGTGGGGTGGGGAGGGCCCTGAAGCTGGCACGGGAGTGGAGCTGGATGTCCAGAAGTCCTGGGGACCTCTGTGGTCCCTGCTAACTGGTCCATCTGCCCCCAGGGACCCTCTTAGTCACTGTCCTACTTCCAGGGGAAACTGCCTCTGTTCCAGCCTGTCCTTGGCTGTCCAGTGTAGTGTTGCAGCCCTGCTCCTGCCCCTCCCATAATGCTTTGGGAATTTATGTGATCTGCTTATATAACTGGCCAGTACAGGTCAACAGGTGGCTTCTAAAACTCTTTTTGACCTCTCCATGTCCCAGTCTCCCATGTGGGAAGAATCTGGCTCTTTCCCCTTTGGGATCTGAGGATGTACTGTCTTTTGGTTATGATTTTTTACCTTTTCTTGGCCTTTGGAGGTCAAGTCTTACTAAATAGTCTGGGTTGGCCTTGAACTCACTATATAACATGGGCTGCCCCAAATTTACCTACCATTCTCCTGGCCTCAGTCTCTCTCTCTCTCTCTCTCTCTCTCTCTCTCTCTCTCTCTCTCTCTCTCTCTCTCTGCAAGGGTTGGGAGGTTGGGATACAGGAATTAAGCCCAGGACCCTCTGAGTGAGCTACATTACCAGCCCATTTTCAATTTTTCACTTTAAAACAGGACCTTAATAAGTCACTAAATTGTCCAGGCTGGGTTTGAACTTGGGATTTTCCTGCCTCAGGCTCCCCAGTGTGAATGCTGTGATTATGCTTGTGCTGCGGGGCATGGCTTGCCTCACTGTCTGGAGTGTTGGTGTTCTGGGCGTGTGCACCACGCCCACCCTTGCTTACTATATCTGAAGGAGCGTCAGTGCAACCACCCTCCTTTCGGTCTCTGCCACTGTCCTTGGCCACCCGCTCAGCACAGCCTGGCTTCCTTCTATCTTCTCTGGCTCACTTTCCCCACGTCCTCCCCAGGCCATCCTCCTCCTTTTGGTCTCTGCCACTGTCCTTGGCCACCTGCTCAGCACAGCCCGGCTTCCTTCTATCTTCTCTGGCTCACTTTCCCCACGTCCTCCCCAGGCCATCCTCCTCCTTGGGCTTCTGTCCGGAAGTTTCCTAGATCCTGGGAATCCAGTTCTTCTTGCCTCTGCCTCTGTCTTCTCTCCATGCCACCTCTGGACTGGCTTGGCCCAGTGTCACGTGGATTCTCACCTTTGGTTCAGACATTTCTGTTGTGACATCTCACAGCAGCTCGGTGTGTTCTAGGCAAATGTCCCAGGGATGAAGGCAGTCCTGAAAGCTTCTAACACCTGCCTTGGCTTTCTCTAATCAGGAGCCACATCGCTATGCCACTCTGAGAGCCAACTGCAATTCATAGTCGCCATTAACCTTAAAAATTAGGTGTGTGCTTGGTCCTGCCCACTGGAAAAGCATGAGATGCACCTGGGCACAGTGGCTCATGCTTGCAATCTTAGCATTCTGGGATGCTGCGGCAGGAGGATCCCAAGTTCTAGCCCACCCTGAGCAATTGAGCAAGACCCTGTCTAAACAAAATCAACCAACCAACTATTCAAACAAACACCATCAGGAGATGCTAAAGTCCTCACCCTCTACCCAATTCCTGCCTTGTGAATCTAAGTCAGCTTGTCACGCCCCTGAGGAGGCGTGTGCTACTTCCCTGTGCTTGGCACTCTGCATGAGCACAGAGATGGTATGTCACTGACTGCCTCAGTGACACACAGGCCCAACCTCCCTGTCACAAGAGCCAACAGACACTGTCTCAGGGTCAAGTCGTGGTACTGCCACCATAGTATGTTCTGAGGGGAGAAGTGACTATGCCACGGAAACAAGTTGTCTCATAAAAACAAAACAAAAAAAAACTTCAATCAAGACATCAATATTCAATTAAACAGCCCATTCAGGTCACTCGAGGGAGTTAATCACTCCTGGGTGAAAGGAAAACCAGTGGCTGCTGGAAGGAGGAAGCTCTCTGGAGCCAACTTGCTTGCAAGATGAATTATTCAATGTGGGCACGGAGCAGCAACTTTGTTCTTGTACCCGATCTGACTCAGAACACAAGGAAGAGTCCAGCCAAGAGTTAACAGGATGCTGGTGCCACCAACGAAAGTAGCAAATTTCACAGTGGGACCCTTTAACAGGCCAAAGGAGAGACCCGTGAGCCCTGCCATAGTCATGGAGGAACTTTCTGAAGCCTTTCTTGTAACAAAAAGGTTTAGGCCAATGTCTGGCTTCCCCAAGGCACCTTGCAAAATAAATGGGTATACCACCTGACATTTAAAATTTGCTAATTGTAGGAAATCTGGGGGAGGGGGAAGAGAAAGGAGGGAAAGGGGAAAGAGAAATAAAAAATGAGTAAGATGCTATATGCACATGTACCAGTTCTCCAAGATGAATATGATTATTATATATTGCAAACATATGCCAATAAAAAGTTAAATAACTGAAATAAAAATTGCCAAGTATATATTTTGAAGTGTGTCATTGTAGTTTTGGGTTCATGATTGCTGCTAAAATTTTGGGGCCTCTTATATGACTATATATAACTTGCCCTGATTCAGTTACTGCTTAGAAAAGACATTACCAGAGGGCTGGAGCAATGGCACGATGGCTAGAGCACTTGCCTTATGAGCATAAGGTCCTGAGTTTGATTCCCCAGCACCACATAAAGCTGGGCATGGTGGCACATGCCTGTAATCCAGCACTTGGGAGTCCAAGGCATGTGGATTGTCCTGAGTCTAAGGCCAGCCTGGGCTACACCAGTGAGTTCAGGACCAGCCTGAGACCCTGTCTCAAAAAAAAAAAAAGAAAGAAAGAAAGAAAAAGAAAAAAAAAGAAAAAGAAAAAAGAAAAAAAGAAAAGAAAAGACGTTACCAGAATTAGGCATCCAGGGAAAGCCATGAGTGTCATGTGTCGCGTTGCCCATGGTGCTCAAGGCAGAGTCGGTTAAAACCTTTCAGCACCCGTTAGTCCACATGCAGTGAGTTTATAGTGACGTACAATTAGCCAGCTTATTTTGTGGCCGTTCTTTTTTTTCTCCATATTTTATTGATATGTACAAGTGCAGAATTTAAGGTTTACAATGGAGTTGAGCATTTTGTGCACACACGTATCTTGTCAAAGTGACAAGGGCTTCCCCGCTCTGGTTTTGTCCCTCCCCCTTTTGTGGCAATTCTTCATCGTTTTGTGTTAGTATCTGTCTATGGCTATTTCTACCTTTTAAGTTCTGTATCTTGTGGGCTTCTGTAAAATGTAGTGGAAAAACTTTTTATTTGCAGAATATGGAAATGCTTGCAAGGGCTTATGGAAAAGATAGTATGCTCATTTATAAGAGAGGTAGCAAACTATGAAAAAAAGATGAATGCATCTTTGAGTAGTGTCTTAGTTACTTTTTTGGTGTTGGGACACGGCACCTAAAACCTACAACTTAGGAGAGAAAGGTTTGATTTTGCTCACAGTTTCAGGAGGTCTCAGGCCATTCATGGGTGGCTGGTAGTGGTGGGAAGAGTCCTGCAGAGAGCAGCCGCTTGTGGCATCACAAGAGGAAGAAGCAGGGCCCGGGGAGAAGCTGGGGCAAGAGTATATCCGTCCAGTAATCCACTACACACTCAGTGATCCAGCCCTCCCAACCAAGGCCTCACTACCTAACAGCATGAAAAGTCCATAGGTAATCCACAGATATGTGAGACTTTGGGGACATTCCAGGTCCCAACCATAACAAATAGGTTTTAATGAATAGAATGTATGGTTCACGTTAGAAAAAGCAAAACCTAATGCTTGGCAGCAGTAATTTTAAAATTTATTTATTTATTTTTACTATTCTAAGGCCTATAAAGCCAGCATTCTGGGAAGCTGAAGCAGGAAGACGGAGAGTTTAAGCTCAGCTCGAGAGACTTAACAACATAGTGAGACCCTGACTCAAAATAAAAATTTTTATTAGCTCAGTGTGAAGGCCTTGAGTTCAAACTCCAGTGCTACAAGAAATGAAAAAAAAAAAAAGTCAAATACAGGGACTGTAATCTATGTAATAGGGCTAACTGGTTCATGGTTTATAGTAAGATCAAAATGAGTTATTATAAATAAGTAGAAAATACAATTCAAAATGAATGTTGAACTAGTTAGTGGTTCTAAGATTCACCACTGTCACGGCCAAATGAGACGTGAACCAGCCATAGTCATTCTGAGTCCTCATCGTTGTTATGGTTTATATATAAAGTGTCACCTGAGCGTCTCATGTGTTCAGATATTGTGAAATACCAATAGAACCACGTGCTGTTAAGAGGCGGGGCCTGGTTGGAGGAAGCAGAACACTGGGACTTGATCCAGAAGGGGCAGATTACTGGAACCTGACCTGGAAGGGTGTGGAAGGGCAGCTCTACCCTTCCTCTCTCACTGTGCTTTGTGTCAGCCATGTCGTGAACCACCTTTGTCTGGCTGTTGCTCCACCATGTGCTTCTACCATTGCCAGCTGCCATAGATGCACCTTCAGAAGCCCTGAGCTAAAAGAAATCTTTCCTCTTTTAAACTGTGGGTGTCGGTTATTTTGTTCTAGCAATGAGAAAGTAAGACAGTCACAGAGAGGGTATTGACCTTAGCCGTTATGTCTTCTGGTTTGACCAGCCTCCCACACTGGGATGAATTCTGACATGATAGCGAATTGAACACGTCCAAGACCTCCCAAGGCCCCTATTGTGTGGGTGCTGCCTGACTCCACCTTCATGGAGTCCTCCTTGGCCTCCTTGGCCTGCTCTCTTGGACTCCTAGGAAGGAATCCCACTTCTATAAGCAGGGATTTCTAATACTGGAAACATAAAACAATAGCTCCTGTTCTCTTTTCTCTAGCCCTGACAATCCCTATTCTATTTTTTTTTTTGTCTCTGTGAATTTGCCTGTTTTAGAGACTTCATGTAACTGGGATCATACAATATTTGTCCTCTTGTAACTGGCTTATCTTACATAGCATGATGTCTTTAGTTCATCCATTTAGCTTTTTAAGGCTGAATAATATTTATACACATGCACACACATGCACCTTATATTTTGTTTATTCATTTAATCATTGAAAGGGTTGCTTCTACCTTTAGCTATTGTGATTAATGTTGAAATGACACGGGTATACAAATATTTATTCAGATCCCTACTTTTACTCCTTTTGGGTATATGTCGCAGAAGTGTAACTGGAAAGTAGTTTAATGCTTAATGTTTTGAAGAATCATCGTGCGTAAGTCCAGGGCTCTGCATTTTAAACAAGCTCCCCAGGGAATTTGAATGTTGGAGGACACCATCTTTCAAAATTTTACAAACTGGGCTTGGTGGCAAATGCTTGTAATCCCAGCATTCTGGGAAGCTGAGGCAGGAAGATCAGAAGTTTGAGCTCAGTCCAGGCAATTGAGTGAAACTCTTTCTCAAATTTTAATAATTAGAAAAGGGGCTGAAGATGTAAATGAGTGTGAAGGCACTAGGTTTAATCCCCAACATTGCAAATAACCAAAACAAACAAACACAAAACCTTTGTGACATCTTTAACTCTCTCTTTTCTCTTACCTTTGCTTTCCAATTTCCAGGGCCTCCACCTGGGCTTTTCTTTTCCACTGCCCTTCAGTGCTCACGGTGGTCCCAAGCTAGTGGCCTGGACATGTCGCATCAGAGTGTGAGTCAGGTAGGGCAGGAGGGTTGGAACAAAGCTGACTGGGCAGTCAGCTTATTCCAGGCACATGGAGAGCTATGAGCAGGTGAGACGGGACATACTCCCATGCGTTGAGAGTGCCAGGCAAGCAACACACTGTCTCCCACATAGTCCCTCTTGTTCTGTCCTCTGTCACTTGTGTCATTACTTCTCCTCGGGGCTAACTTAAGACATTCCCTCTCCCATATACACTTAATTCAATTATTTTCAGAGCTCAACAAAAGTCCCACTCTGAAAACTTTCATTGTAGAAGTAACTGGCTTCCAGTGATGTTTTCTGTCTGTATTGTCATGATTTCCATTCATACAGGTACTAGTTAGGTTCTGAGTACACTTTGTCTTACGTTGATCTTTAATCATTATATGAGTGTTCTTTGTTGCCTCATCTAAAATTAATCTCCTGGAGTAAATATATACTTCCAACAATTCCTGGAAAACCTGTATATATGAATGAGAAATAGGAGTTTGTATTGATCAAGTAGAATTAATTTCTCTTGCTTAATAAAGAGCCAAAATCCTGACTTTCTTCCTTTTTTTTCTTTTTTCCTTTCTTTCTCTTTCTCACACTAGGGAATGAATCCAGGGCCTCATATGTGTTAGGCAAACTTTGCTCCACTACTGAGTCAGCTACTTCTCTTACCCTGAATTTTTGTATAATACCTACATATAAAATATCACATAATTCTCAAGGTACTACTCATTCTTTATATCCAGTTTATTTCAACCACACATTCCTGTGCATTATAAATACAAAAACATGACATTCATCAGTAACTTGTATCTGCCCCTGTCCTAAACCCACACAGATCCCATTATAGCAACAACGCTGGCATGGGGATGCTAATTTCTGCAGTTTCTTCTTACATGCAGCTAAACTGGTGGGGGACTGTGACTCCTAATCCCAGTTCCTTTCTGGTTGGTTGGGGACGGATCCTCTGGCTACCGGTGGCTGTTCATGTCAGTGAATGTGACAGAGGCTTCGCCTCATTGCCCCATGATGACTGAGCTTAGAGAACCTTCCCTTCCTGCCCGTTAGAGACTTCTTGTTTTGAAATAGAAAGACTCCCGTTTCCTCCAGCCCTTCCAGCCAGCAGTGGGATGCCTGCAGAGGATGGCATCAGAGCTGTCCACAAGCAGTCAGGTGGACTGAGCTGGAGACATTACTGTGACACATTACTGTGCTGTTGTCTGTTGGGGTTGAAGTGAAGCACACAGCATCCAATTTCCCTGCGCTTTAGGTTTTTTTTTAATTCTGGGGACACTGTCTCTACAATGGTAACTTGCAGAGGTCATGCAAATGCCCGCTGGAGGTCTTCTGAGGCATGTGAGTTACATACAGCGGAGATCTTCCCCACGCTTTGACACCAAATGCAAGCATCCCACACGAGCAGCCAGCGGGAGTGAGGCAGGGAAACACGTGAAAGGATCTTTCAAGGCTACTGCCTCTCTTAGGAGAAGAGTCAACTTAGACCGACAGCAGCTTCTCTGCGCGATGCTGGTTTCTCTAGAGCATTTCCACGCGCCATTGGACTGACCCCTCCTGCGGTTATTGAGAAAACTTTTTTTCACAGTGTAAATTCTTGTTCATGCTGAGAAATATCTCTCAAAAACAAAACAAAACCTAAAGCTTTCTTGACTGGTTTGATTTTAACCTTTACAAAACATCTCATCAATTTAAGATGGAGGGGAAATACAAGTGTATCGCCACCCCCACCCCCTTCCCCATACTCTATTTACCATTAAGTCCGTGTACCACCAGCAGAGACCTTTTGTCAAGGTCCTGTAAATTGATGAATGAAAAGCACCTACTTTCCTTCTTCCTTTTCCTCACTCTGAAGAGAGGTTTTGCAAAGTTTTTTCAGCAAGCAATGAAGGGGGATTAGATAGGGGACAGACCTCTACAGATGTGCCCCTTTCTACAGAAGGGCAAGTTTGGCAGTCACTTCTGAGAGCCGGCTCAGGTCCACCCCACTGTACGTCAGAGGCAGAGCCAAGGTCCAGATCACATGAACTGGCCCATATGGAGGAGGGAAATGAGCCGGTGTCCTTTAGTTGGGAGGTTGCAAACACCTCAAGGAGAAAACTCACAGTAGTTTAACCAACACCGTAAGCCTCTAGTTCAACCAAAAAACCCCGATGTTGCCAGAGAGGAGCACGACTGCTGGTTTCTCAAGTGGAATGAAATAAAATTGATGGTCTATGAAATATTTATTGGGCCTATGCTAGTGTTGAGTTACAGTATATCCTGCAGTCTTTAAAATGTCCTCTCTCTGCTTATTTCATTATTGATTAGTTAGACAAAATTTTTTACTTAGTGCATTGACTAAAATGTGTTTACTGGGATTAATTTACTCATCCTTGAGGGCTAATTTAATTCCTTCATGATAGCATTTTTTTCTGGAATCCCCCCCCCCCAAAGTTCACATCTAAATTTATTAGGTGGGCCATAATAATTTGGATATAACTGAATAATTTATGCCTGTGAATTCCAACCCTAGATGTCCATCAGAATTACTAAGGGAATGTCTTAAAAGTATGGATTTCCCAGTTCTACCCCAGACTCAGTGAAGCAGAGTGTCTTGGGGTACAGACTGGGAATTCTTCCATTGGAAGATGCTCCCCAGAGTTTCAGGTACAGCAGGCTTCCCTCTGTGGGTGAGTGAGGTTTTAAAAACTGACCGATATAGTTTAGTGTTAGTAATTCAAAGTAATATATTATTGTCATTAAATATAGAATCTTTGTTTGCAAACATTATGTAGCTGTTTCTTTTTTATCCTCCCATCTGCTGTAAGTACCCGTGTTTCTCTCTTTATATTAGTAGTGAACATCAGAGGAAGGGAACATGCAAGATGAAGAAAGCTCAGAGTGGACCCATGATGTCAGAGATGGTGGCCACAGTAACCAGAGGAGCCAGCTAGAGCAGGTAGAACAGCCGCTGGATCAGGTTTTCAGTTGTCTTCCGCCTCCCAGTCCAGCCTGAACCGAGCTCTCTGGGTTGCTGTTGTTCTGTCTGGCAGGATCCCTACTACTCGATTTTAATTGCTCCCTAAAGACACTTGTGTTAAAGGCATGACCTCCAGTGTGTTAGTTACTATTTGAAGATGGTAGGACCTGCAAAAGAGAAGTCCTCAGGTCACTCTGAATCACGCTCCTGAAGGGAATTGTGGGATCTCAGCTCCTCCTCTCTCTTCCTTTCTTTTCCTCTTCTCAGCCGTGAGGTGAGTGCGCCACTGCCTCACCATACGTGCAAAGCTGTGGGGCCTAGCCACAATTGACACCTCCGAAACTATGAGCTGACCTTTTCTCTTCGTAAGTTGGTTATTTCAAGTATTTGGTAGAGTGATGGGGTACTGGCTAACACAGTTGCTGAAGATCATCAGAAGAGCATTGCTGGTCCTCGGTTATGTGCCCAGGAAAATTCACCCTGTGCTGGGATACAAACTGGTAGCTGGCCACAGGACTTGAGAAACCGTGACCTGTGCCAATTATACTACTCAAAATTAGACTATTTCAAAGTCACTATTCAAGTTCTACTATTTCAAAATCATCAGAACCAGAACAACTGCAACCACAGCAAGGATGAAAACAAAACAAAACAAAGCTAAGGAATTGCTTTCCTCCTCTTCATGTCGATGAAAATTTTTTCTCTACTGAAAAAAGGCCACCTACCTGTTTTGAAATAGAACCTGGTTTTCTGGTTGATCGGAGTTTAACTTTATCAGGGAAAATAGCTTTGGCTATTAGAAAAGATTTGCCTGGACCCTGGAGGAATGGCACAGTGGTTAAAGCACTTGCTTTGCAAGCGCAAGGCCCTGAGTTCAATTTCCCAGCACCACATAAACCCGGGCGTTGTGGAGCATGCCTGTAATACCAGCACTCGAGAGGCTGAAGCAGGAAGATTGCCTTAAGTCCAAGGCCAGCCTGGGCTACATAGTGAGTTCAGGACCAGCGTGGGTTACAGAGTGAGACCCTGTCTCAAAAAAAAAAAAAAAAAAAAAAAAAAAGATTGGCTTATGGTACAAGAAGCCAAGCACAGAGAGGCATGCCTTTTGGGGGCACAAGGCAAGTTTCATGATTAAAGGCACATGATGAGAAATAAAGGGGCTTCTCATTCTCACTAGGTTGTGTTTCATTGAAACACTAAGATGAGGTTTTGAAGTTTTTTAAAGAATTATTTTACACTTGTGCCATATGGTAGGTCATAGGTATACAAGCTGTTTTTAGCCTTTTGGTAGTTAAAAAAATCCTTTAATAAAGGATTCACATATGCGTACACACACCTGCACCTGTGCTTCTGAATGCACAGGGCTGCGTATCTGAAAGGTTCATCTTGGAAGTGAGGGTACAGGCTCAATGGGTTTCAGTAGACAGTGCAAACTACACCTAAGAGATTGTGCAATTTACCAATTACCTGCAGTACGTGAGAGCTGAGTTTACTGCTCCTGAAAGGTGTTCTGTTGATTTTATTTGTATATTTTTAAATTATATATACATCGTCTATTGAAAAGAGTACTTTTACCTCCTATTTCCAAGCTTAGTATTTTTCTTTTGCATCAGCTATCCTAGAGTGTGTCACCAATTGTGGTGAATGTGGCACTTTGTCTTTTTCTTGACTGGAATCACAAACTTCCATTTTTTCCCTATTAAGGGAAAAAAATGAAAAAAATGTCCTTTATTGATATTCTTTTAAATCAGGGATAAGTACCAGCTTTTATCAAATGGCTTTTTAGAATCTATACAAATTATTTGGTTGAAAATAATTTGTTACATTCAACCAAGATTGTTTAGGAAATCTAAGCCTTCCACTTGGCCTGAATCTATCAAAAAATGTTAAGGTTACATTATTTGAGTTAAGAAGAAAAATGTGGAAGTGATGAAAATGTCTCTCACCCGGGAAATGGTTAAATAAATTATGCACCTTCATATAGTGGAGAGCTATGCAGGTCTTTAAAAAATAATCAAGTAGGTTATTTATGTCAAGATGGATTCAGTTGAGATCTGAGGTCAAGCAAAAATGGCAAGGTAATACAGTTGTGTTCTCATTTGTGTAAATAATAAAAAGAATGGGCATGTGTGAGTGTGTATATATAAAAACATTCTAGAAGGATACAGAATATACTGTTGGTAGTACTTGCTTCTCAATGAAGCACAGAGATGTTCTGGGAATTTGAGATAAGCTACTCTGTGTTTGGAGTTTTAAAAACCTTGTAAATTTATTCTTTTTTCATTGGCTAAAATGAAATAATTGTAGGTATTTAGAAGAAAGTCATTTTGTTCATGTTAAACGTTTAAATACTAGTAATTAAGAGAAAATATAAGCCATATTAAACAACTATGGATCAAATTTATCTTTTTCTCTTCTCTATTTTCCCTGCGCGAAGGGGCTGCCCCACCTTGATCTTGGCTTCATGGTGGGTCACCAGCTACTGGAATTTTCTGTGACTCCCCCACTACTGGGCTTGCCCGGCCCCGCTCTTGCATTTGGGGAGCCACCGTAAGATTTTACAGTGATTGTTCTCCCAATAGAGCTCCCAATTCTGGTCTTAAGAGCAAACAAAAGCTTCTTTGGCCTGTGCTGGCTGATAAAGGCTCTTTCAAACTGGATGGACAATAGGGAAATGATTTACTGAATTAAGGCCACGAGGGCCGTGACATATGCTTTTGTTATAAGTTCCGCTTATGAAACTTGTAGCTGGAGAAACTGCCTGCTGTACACGAGGAGAGTAGATGGGCGGATCACATGCATATTGTGATTTTTAACTTTGCAAAGACGACAGGGGGATAGAGGAGGTAATGTCAGTAGTGTGACTGGGTTGGGGGTGGACTTTCTCTAAGTCTTTCCATGTTGGCAACATCAAGGTATTTTATTAAAATGTTGAAAAAAGGTTGAAAAATAATTATTTTTGAGATTCTGAAATAAAAGGGAAAAAATTGCTTGTTTTTCTTAAATAACCTGAAGTGGAGAAGAGAAATGCCAGGTTCGAGGTCACATGTAAAACATTCAAGGCATCGCTATGGTTCAGGACGACTTGGTTACTCGTCCAAGCAAACGAATGGAGCCCGTGTGGTGGCAAGGCCAGCCCTGCTCTGAGTAAGAAATCTGGTCATGGAGGGACCCGCCTGGAGCCCCCTGCCCAGGGGCTGCCGCGGTGGCTATGGTGCAGGGCTCTGTCTCACCGTGTCTTGGCACGAGGCCCCAGTGTTCTCTTGGTTGATGTAAATTCTTCCTGAATGTTCCGACTGTTTGGCTCGGGGAACCTGGTCGGTCACCATTGTTGCAGAGGATATTTGCCTCCTTCCTGGTCTCGCTCATGAGTTACCAGGCCCACCAGCCATCCCCAGCTGCGATGAAATTCTTTCTTCCCATTCTAAAATAAATCATAATGCCCAGGAGTTACTATATTTCTGCCTTTCTCCTGGATGTGACTTTGGCTGTGATGAAGTACCTTGCTAGCTGCGGTGAGAGGCCCCCTGCTTCTGCAGCATCCTCCGGAGAAAGACACTAGAGATCATCCGACCTTGGCCAGTAGTTGAGAGATAACTTGCATGTGGGGAAAAGTAAAAGTCAGGAGGCTGCAGAGCTTCGAGGAGACCGATAGGCAGGGGCGCGTCTTGGAGATCCTTAGTCCCATGATCAACCTCTGGCAGAAAGCAGAGAGCAGCGACAGCAGGAATCAAGGAATCATTTCCACCACAGGGAATGGTAGGTGAGGGGAAATCTTAGTAAAAGCAGCAGAGAGCACTCATCTGGGGTTCAAAAACAAATCTGAATTTTCCTTTTTGCCTTGGGAGAAAAGAGAATATAAAATAAATCAACTTATTTAAGATGTATAAAATGATATATAAATATATGTGCTATGTGTAAATGGCAATAAATTATGTTGATGTTAGAGACAGTGAGAGCAATTTTAAATTTTTGACGTGGAAAAACCCTTAAATAAAATTTTAAAACATTAGGTAAGGTATTGGAACCAAGCAAGGTACTATCTTTGTCTCCTTTCTGTTGCTGTAACAGAATACCTGAGGCGAGATGATTTATAAGGAAGGGAGGTCTATGTTGGCTTAGGGTGTCAGAGGCTAGGAAGTCCAAGAGCGTGACGTATGTGCCCGCACCTGCTTGTTTTCTGCCAAGGGCACCACGCTGGCCCCACTCGTTGCAGGAGAACAAGCAGGCTGAGGCAAACAGAGGGCTTCCATTTGTAACAACCCCTCCTACTCCTTAGAGCGCATTCATTCTTAGTGGACTAAAGGCCCTGCCTGCCAACAGGGCCCCAGTGGCAATCGAACTCAACGTGAGCTTTGGAGGGGACAAGCCATGTTCAAGTCCCAGCAAGGCAAGTGCACCAAAAAAGAGAATCCTGAAATCAAATTACAGATCTCCAGGAAATGAGACAATCCACCAGGTTCCCAGAGAAACATCGGATTTGGGGATCTGGGCATCAGCAGCCAGCGAGCAGGTTGCATCCGGGAACCTCTCAGCCTTTTCAGCTAATCCAAGGAGGTTCCCTAGGTAGTTCTGGTGACACTGTGTGACAGTGTGTGATGTGGTAGTCACCACGTTCTTCAGGGGTTTCACCCAGGACCTCTGGAAGCAGGTGGGCTGGCCTGTGTCCAGCCAATGAGATCCCCCGTGTGTCCTCTTTCTCACCTTCCCTCCTGGAGTGTCTGGCTTCCTGTCATGGCAGAATCAAAGATTCCCTGAAATGGAAGAATATTCTCACCTGTGTAACCCAGTGCCCGGTGTACAGTAGGTGCTCACCAAATGCTTGTTTCTGAATGAGGGAAGGAAACTCATCAGGGAAGTACAGAAATAGCCCATTCCTGGTTAATAGAGGAGGACTAGGAAGATGCTGAGACTCGGAGACTTTGTGGACCCAAGGCTTGCCTTTGGCACGTCAGCACTGGGTACCTTCAGAGACTGCTGGGAGCAGGAATGGGGCCCCAGGTAACAGGTCTGGAAAGGGTGACCCAATTACCAGCCCCAGTGGGGCGTGGGTGTGGCTGAGATGAGCCACCAGAACTGCGTCAGAGACCAGGTCGGCCTGGCCCCGTCGTTGGGACCAGGGTGGAAACGGAGTCCAGGAAAACTGGTCCCAGGTGGAAGCGAGGGTGAGAGAGCCTCCACCTCCCTGGAGACCAGGACAAATCACACACCACACCACGTTTCGCGGGCCAACTTTCATCACCTCCATTTGGTTCAACTGGAGGGAAAAGAATTTTTTACCTGAAGTTCAGGGCAAGTAGAACTCCACATCTCACGGTGTTCTCAGCAGAGGAACCAAGTGGTCCTCGTCCTACAGCATCATCACCCACAGTGCTGTGCTGTCCACAGTGCTGTACAGACCCCTGGGCTCAAGGAGTCCTTGTGTCTCCTGGGGGGGGCGAGGAGGTCTCTAGTATCTGCCCGTCAAACAAGCCCCCCAGGTGCTTCTGACACAGGAGGGGTTGAAACCCAGGCTCAGCGCACATTGATCCATAGTTTCTGTAGAGACTCTCCAGACCCTGTGTAGCCAAATAGGCTGGTGGCTTCATTAATTACGCAGCCAGATTACCTTCACGATTGCCTATTGTGCCAGGACTCAGCGCCGGGAACTGCTCACTGCCTCAGCCTCTCCCTTGGTGCCCCGCATTCAGTGGCTGTGATCTTTTCCCTGTAATTAAACCCTCCGCTTGGGCCTTTGTTTAATCACTGGGTACCGGCCATATTCTTCTGTTCCAGAACGCATTCTGGTATTCATCTCCTTGTTCCTCTGGGACTGGAATTCCAGGCTGCCCCAGGACGTGGGTTCCCTCCGAGCCCTCTGAGTTCTCTGCTCTCTGACTTCCTGAGACTGCAGGGACCCCAGGGGTCTGTGGTAGCAGCCTTGGTGGTCCCAACACACCTTGCCTCTTTCAGGCTGGAGGCACTTGTAGCCACAGATGAGCTGGGAGAGGGTTGGGGAATTTGGAGACTAGTTATCTGGGTTCTTACAGGTTTGTTGGAGGTGATTTCGATGTATACCTAGTTTCAAGGAACATGACAGAAAGTAGAGACAGGAAGGGAGTGACCAGCTCTTGGCAGGGCCAGTTCCACCCCTCGGCAGATGCAGCTGCTCAGCTTGTCCTGGGATTCCCAGCATGCGTGTCCTTTCCACAGGCCTGTTTCTCTAAGCAACACATCCTGAGTCCCACGGCCCCCTGCCTCAGCTCTCCCTGTCCCCGCCTGCCTGGTAACCCGAGGCCCAGGAGCACAGGCCACATGGAGCTACTTCCTTTCCACAGGGACACGGCCTTCGCCCGTGGGATGAGGCCTCAGGGGTTCAGGTGCCTCCTCCGAAAGGGAGTGGGTCCATGGCCAGCCACACCCCTGACATAGCCTAGTGTTCAGCTCACGTGTAAAGTACTAAGTTTTTCTTTCAGATCTATTCTCATATTTTGGAAAAGCAATATTATTTCCTATTTTTTTTAAAGACTAAGAACTTTAGATATTGGTCATCTGCATTTCTGTCCTTTAAAACACTGAGGTAATTACCCGCCAAAAGAATTGGGATTTAAAAGGAAATGACATTTTTCACTATATTTTGAACTCGAAGTTTCAATAATATGGAAATTCTTCCCCAGCTCTTTTTTTGGACGGTATAAAACAAAAGAGACTCACTCACTGAGACTCCTGATGTAGAAATTGTTGATTTTCATTCTTTCTGTATCTTGCTACATAAATTGATGATCTGTAAAATTATAAGTTATGTTCCTTTCCATAATAATTTACAGGCAGAGGCTGATAGATTTTTGCTTCTGGATGTCATGGCCAATTAACAACATTACCTAGTGTTGTTTATATAACATATAAAATATGTATTATATAATATATGGTAATATTTTAGAATATGTATTAGAATATAAAACATACCATGTGCAATATATTATATATAAGATAAAATATATTTCTTCTTCTCTCTCTTTTTAAATTCACTAGTGTTTTTGATTTGTTCCTGAAACCAGCATGTTACCTCAGTGTCAAACCTGGCATCTGTGAAAGCTCCTGTCTGCAGGGGGTGACATTACCTGGGTTCTCTGAGTTCTTTCTGGGTGGAGGCAGCAGTTCTCCGGAGGCCACCTCCTTGCTAGCTGGGACAACCGCCCAGCCCCGAGACTTCTTGTAGTGGAACTGGAAGATGGCACCTAATCATGTTAGAATGTGTGGTAACGTGTGTATTGGAATTTAAGAAACATTTATTGGTAGTGAACTGTGAGTCTCTGTGCTGGTTGCTGTAAGTAGGTCAATGATAACTTTTCCTGTAGGATCTTTTACAATAATAAAAGAGAAAAAACATTTGCAAAAATAATCAGAATCCAATGTTCAATGGAAGAGGCACTGAGCACACAGCAGCTGTTGTAGGAAGTGTGTGCCGCTTTATCTGTTTACCAAGTCTCATGACATGTATGAAGGAAGGAGCTTAAATGCCTTTGGGAGGATTATAAAATTCTAGAGCCAGCAGAAAACTAGGAAATGGACTGTGAAGGCTTGATATCAGCGTGTGCTGAGTGTGTAATACATGTCACATCGAGATCCATCACACACAGACGCATATATGAAACTGGGATGTATTTCAGCAATGACACTTCATCGCCACATGTGCTGTTCTCTTACATTTTCTACTTGCTTTATCTTATTAATTTAAAAAGCTGTTCGAAACTCAATCTATTTTATGACCCAACAAACTGTGGTGAAGTCCTGGTGTGGTCCAGCCCCTTACTCTTCGTAGCTCTGAAACCAGAAGAAGGTGATGGCCTGGTCCGGGTTGCTCATTCTCGTTTCTTACTGGGTTGGGTCACAGTTTGGAAACATTAGTTTTTGGAGACAAGTATCAGCCAGGTAGATAACCTGGTGGAAGAGCTGGCCTCCGTTCCCAGTGGGCACCTGTAATACAGCTTACAGTATTTGCCAAGTGACTTGTTACGGATTACCCGGAACTGAGGATTTCCCAGAGTGTGAGACGGCCTCCCATGCTAAAACAGGGGCAGTTCTGGAACAGTTGCTGTGTGCGTCCTTTATACCCTACCACCCACGGTGAATATGTGGACATCATTTTAACTCCATATGCAAACAGCTACGGGCATGCACAGAGCTATTATTTTGATCTTTGCCGAGTATTTTGGCAACCACTGGGGATGAATCTTTTCTGTAAGACAACAATAACTGGATGATATGAACTCCTATGTGTACCATTTCACCCTGTGCTACCAGGAAATACTACTTAAATTTAAATTTTCATTTACCTTATTTTCTAAAATTGGCTTAAGGTTTATCAGTGGCCTAGAAATTCTTCAAATTGCTTACAGGAGTCTTATAGATTGCTTATTTCCTTTCTCTTTCTTTCTCTTTTTCTTTCTTTCTGTTTTCTGTTTTCCTTTTTCTATTTTTTGTGCTGGCAATAGTATCTGGGGCCTCACACATGTTAGGCAAGCACTCTACCCCTGAGCTACAACCCAAGCCCTAGGTTGAAGATTTTCTGATGCAATGATTCTATATGGATAAAAAGGATTGATTGATGGTAAGAAATTGTGTTTCTGAGGATAATACAAAAGATACATAATTCAGGGGGCTGGAGGAATGGTTCAGCAGTTAAAGCACTTGTCTAGCAAACACTAAGACAAGCTCTAAGTACCTGAGTTCAATTCCCCAGCACCACATAAGCCAGGCGTGATGACACACATAGCACCCAGGAGGCTGAGGCGGAAGGATTGTCTTAAGGCCAGCCTGGGCTCCGTAGTGAGTTCAGGACCAGCCTGAGGAGCTACAGAGCAAGACCCTGCCTCAAAAAACAAACAAACAAACAAACAAACAAAAAAGAAAAAAGAAAAAGAAAGAAAGAAAGAAGAAGAAATGTAATTTGGTATTAATATCTTGCATTTCTTGTCCTCTAACGTCCCCTTTCCTTTCCTTTCTTGCTTTGTTGGGTCAGCTTTTGGACATGAGGAGGTCTCACCCACCTTGATGTCACCTAGCGGGCAGATCACTTCCCGGTTTCTACTGCAGATTTAGCACCTTGACCTCTGAGGAGGAAACTTTGATCTTGAGGCCCTTGTGGAGTTCGGGAGACTTGCTAAACTGCTAGAGATATGTAGAAAACTGGAGTACTATTGATAGATTTTCACTATTGAGTATTTAAAAGTATGTTTTATTTACTGCAGAGGACTGCAAAAAGCTGTATTTTTTAGATGATTTTTGAGGCTATTTGTACTGAGGGACTGTGATCAGCCTGGGACAAGGCCAGAGAAGGGCAAATGAGGTACTGCTGAGTCCCAGGTGCTAGGGCTGGTGACACCCGTGGTACACTCTTGCTTATTTTGTCTCTTCTGTGGCAGTGAACAGATTTAATGAATCAAACCCCTCAAGAATGGGTTCTGGAACAGCTTGTTTGGATTTGTGTTTAAAGCCAATGAGAAAGTTAATTCTCATTACATCGTATTTCCTTTTTGACATATGACCTAGAATGTTTAGCTACACGTGTGTGTGTGTTACTGCAGACTGAACCCAGGGGCCTCTTATTACTGAGCTACACCCTTAGCTCATTTTTATTTTAAGACAGGCTCTTTCCAAGTTGCTCAGGCTGGGCTTTGAGCTTGAGATCCTTCTGCATCTGCCTCCCAGTAGGCTGAGATTGCCTTATGCCACAACACCTGGCTCTCTCACTTGTTCTTAATGCCCATTAGCTTTTTAAACAAATAAAAATTTATTCTTCAATTATGAAGATTTGGCAGATGTTGAAATTAATAAGCTTCAGTCTTTGTATAAAGTTTTAAAAGAAAAACTTTAAAATATTTTGAGCAATAGTATTGCCATTAGATAAAGGTTATACCCTCGGGAGGTTTGCACTTGTGAGGATGTGAAATTTTGGATGTGTTTGTTAAATATTCTGATGCATAATTTTAGAATTTTTCCCTATATATTTGAAAATTGTACAAAGTTTGCCGTTGTTGGCAGGCATAGCCTTCAGGGAATGTGTATGTGGCTCTCTGGTCTTAATGGAGCATGAATATTTTCTATAACTAAAAATGATATTAATTAATTAGATGCTTTATCTTTTTGTGATTCAAAACTATTAGGCCAGTCTTGTTCTTGGAACCTGTTTTGTGTATCTGAAAAATAATTTATTGGGCCCTATAACAAATATTTAGTATGTCCTCAACTCTATGGGAAGAATGATTAAACTCAAGGATTGTGAACACTGTTTAAAAGATATTCCCTCCCCCCCAACACAAGCACACATGCCACTACCGCACACATGGATTATGTGTAAAGTGAAACTTTGCTTCTCCTGTCAGGCGGGATAATTCTCAGATGATGACACAGGGTGTGTTTTTCTTCCTTGGGATCCAGTAATCAAAGCGTTACTTCATCTTGGACAAGCTTTGTGCAGCGTTGGTGCCTTTCATCTGAGATGCCCAGGCTCCCTATAAACAGCAATTACATCTATAACACCCACGATAGTCCCATTTGATGGAGAAAAGTGAGACGGAACAAGATTCTACTGCTTATGAAGGAGCCAATGACAAAGAACAGTGCCCCGGGCCGGCTGAGCCTGGCGTTGCCTCTGGGCATCCAGTAACTCACCCCTTTTCAGTATGAACAGCTCAGCAAACTCCTTTATCTCTGTGCATCGGCTTCCTGACCACTTAGGGTCACGCAGTAGGATTCCATCCACCCTAGGGAATAGTACAGAACTCATACGACATCCTGGGGGTCCTTCCCCTAAATGTTCTTCTTTTCTTTGTATATGTGATATTAAGAAATTGCCCTGGCCTTTTTGGAATGATAATAGAAAAACATGGACTCTATTTTCAGAACCATACCTGGGATACATTGTGTGAAAAATCCTGGAAACAATGGAAGAGAGGTTAAAGATTGGGTAGCAAATCTTGAACATATTGCAACCACCCTATGTATGCTTATGAGGGTTACAAACAATAGACATGGTTTTATTTTATTTTATTTTTTTGCCATAGTGGAGATTGAACCCCGGGTCTTCCTCTGTTTTCCTTTAATTTTGAGACAGGGTCCCACTAAGTCACTAAGTTGCTCAGTCTAGTCTTGAACTTGTGATCCTCTTACTTTATAGCCTCTTAAGAGGTTTGGGATTACCAACATGCACCACAACACAATAGATAAGGTTTTAGATCTATTGAAGGGAATAACTTGCTTAAGAGCAAGTTAGCTGTTATCTTTTTCTTCATTTATCATGTGTTGAAGCCTTTTCCATCTCTCTCTCTCTCTCTCTCTCTCTCTCTCTCTCTCTCTCTCTTAGAAGAGACATTTCCACCTGACTGCCCTTCCTTGGAGGCTCTCTGGTTCCTCACTGTGACTGAGCCAAGTGGTCTCACTGAGGACCACACATTTCTGGGAGGAAAACAGGCAGAATACTGAGTTAGCTGGAAGGGGTGAAGGAAGGCAGAGGAAGGACAGCGGAAGGCAGGGACAAGAGGACCCTGGAAGCATTAGCGCGCAC
The DNA here is from genome assembly GCA_004027205.1 of Ctenodactylus gundi. Taxonomy (NCBI): domain Eukaryota; kingdom Metazoa; phylum Chordata; class Mammalia; order Rodentia; family Ctenodactylidae; genus Ctenodactylus; species Ctenodactylus gundi. Next base: position 8,934 of record PVKB01000854.1, on the reverse strand, counting down.
ACTCTTTGCCATTTCTCCTTTCCAAGAAGATCGCACAGTCTCTCAAAGCGTGTGTTGGGAGTTACCTGAAAATGTTTGTTTAGCACCAGGGTTTGAACCCGGGACCTTGCACATGCTAAGCCCTTGTGAGTGCCTTTCTATTACACCCATGAGAACAGAATTGCTGTGGGGTCTGAGTGGTTTAATATCAGTAACGAGGATGAGAGGGGTGAAGCGGTAGCATTAATAGTCTTACTTAACCTTTTATTGAGTTCCTATGTGTCAAGCATTTAAACATGTTAATTCCTAAATCATCTTTTGTATCAAGCCTACAAATTTGCTTACACTGATACAATTGTATTTGCAAGAAAATGGAGTACCTTTATTTCTTTATGACTGATCTGATAATCTTTATCCCCAGTTCCACCATTATGCAAAGTCTTACATTTAAGTCCAACTTTAATCTATTTCAATAAGCAAACCAAACTGGGCCTGGTGGTACAGGCCTGTTATCACAGCACTCTAGGAGGGTCTGGGCAACTTAGGGAGATACTGTCTTACAAAAAAAAAAAAAATCTTTCTTTCTTCTTTCTTTCGGCCACTGCCCACGCTGACTGCTTACCTCACTCGGGCTGCGCCTCTGCCTTTGCAGCATGAATCTTGCCTTCTTCAGGGAGCACTGTCCTCTGAGGTTTGGCCATGACTCCGGCAGGGACGGCTCTTGTTTCTGCCCTCTGATGCTCAACCCCCTGAATCCCAGTCACCACCACGGGGACAGTATATTCCAAGCTAGACAGTGTGTTCCATTTTGTGTTCCTTCCTTGGGAACATCGGAGAACTGCTGGATGATGCGGAAGCCGCAGGGTAGCCCAGGAGGGCCGAAGAAGCGGACATTAGGCTACCGATGTCTTGTAAGCTTATTTTGATGTGGGCGCGCATGGCAGAGGCAGCCCGCAGAGATGGCCTCCATGAGTACCTGGAAGGGACACACTGCCCCCACACCGCCCTTTTCTTTTCCTTTGAGGCAGGGGCTCTCGCTGTGGTCCAGGCTGGTCTTGAACTCACGGCCATCCTCCTGGCTCAGCCTCCTGAGTGCTGGGATTACAGGTGTGCGCCACCACGCCCAGTTAGTATGCCATGCCGGGGGATTGAACCCAGGGCCTGGTGCTTGCTAGGCAAGCAGCTGAGCTGTGTCCCTGGCCTGCCTTCCCTTTACTGTTCCTTCTTCCGTCTGGGACTTGGGCCTGAGGGGAAGTCTGAGACACAGGTGCTGCCTGTCTTCCTTCCTTTGTTATCCCCTTTTTCTCCCTTTAGTGCTTCCTGATACATTAAACAGAGTTAATGGAGATGAAAAGCTATTTTTTTTCTCAACGATGTCTCATTTTTCTAGACAAAGACATAAAAATAAGGAAGATTTTAAATTAAAAGTTGCTCACTGGCCTGTGTTCTGGGCAGTACCTGCCATCCTCTCTGGCAGAGAGCCACAGGTGACTCTGGAGGCAAGATTTAGGTTAGCGGTTGCCAAGGACTGGGGTGGGTATTTGGGGGATGTGGAACAAGTGTTGAAGGGTACAGGGTTGTCAGCTGGGCCTGGTGGTGTAGGCCTCTAATCTCAGGGAAGCTAAGACAGGAGGTCACAGGTTCGAGCCCAGGCTGAGCAATTTAGCAACTCAGTGCAACACAATGATGCTCCTTCTCAAAAAAAAAAAAAAAAAAAAGTAATATAGAATTCCTTGGTTCCTTTGAGGGTGACTAAGATGTTCTAAAAGTGTACTGATTATTGTACAACTCTGAACGTACTAAAAGCCATTGCACATATATATTACAATAACATATTACATGTATTATGTATTTATGTTTCTTAGATACTTTTTCCGTTGCTGTACCCAATACCTGACACGCACAAATTTAGGAAAGGAAAGGTTTATTTTAGCTCACAGTTTCAGATGGTCACAGTCCATTCAGGGGCAGCCGGCAGCAACTGAAGTACATGGCAGAGCCAGAAAGGTGGAAAGGCTTCTCAGGACATCACCAACAGGCAGACAAGTAAGACTGGTCGAGACTAGTCCAAGTCCCAGTCTTAGTCTCTCCTGCATCCGGGTATCGAAGGTGTGGCCACTACACACCTTCTGTCTTAAGTCACATGCCTTTAGTCTTAACTTGGACGCTCCTATTCCCAACAACTGCAATCCACCCCTCCAGGCCAGACCCCAATCCACCAACATTACATGGCTGCACAGACAATCCATAACATTAAAATGCATGAGACTTTTGGGGGGACACTCCAGATCCTAACCACAACATTATGGTATGTAAATTATACTTTTTATAACAATATTATTTGAAAAGAGACTCGTGGCTTGTCCATGAAGAATGTAAATAGGAAGAAAATATTATTTAAATGAAAATTTAAAAACTGTGGTGTAGGGCTAGGGGCATAGCTCAGTGCCTAGGAAGCTCAGGACACTGAGTTAGATCCCCCAGCACCATACACTAGCTAGGTATGGTGGTGTGCCCCTTGGGAGGCTGAGGCAGGAGGATTGCCATGAGTAGAAGGCCAGCCAGTGAGCTCAGGACCAGCCTGAACTAGAGAGAGAGACCCTGTCTTAAAAAGAAAAAAAAACCTGTGGTGTAACTAAATGCTATACAATAATGAACAGGAACAATCTACAGTTTCTCCTAATGACATTAATCATTCCCAGAGAAATATGCAGGGTGAAAAGAATCCAGACATAAGGAGTACATATTGTATAAGTCTATTCATATCAAGTTTAAAATCAGGTAAAATTAATCTATGGTGTTAGGTGTCAGAATATGATTTGCCTTAGCAGTGAGGGAATATACTGATTGTGTTGTTTCTTGATTTGGGTATGTTTGTTTTGTGAAAGTTCATGGAGTTTATAATTCTTGCACTATTTTACAAATGGGCCTCAGTTTCCTCCTCCAGGAAATGGGGCTAGTGATCATGCCTGGTCCATAGGATTATTATAAAGACTAAATCACATATGTAGAACAAGTGCCTAGCAACTATTACACATGCTAATATTATTATTGACAGTAACATTATTAGAAATAAAAAGATTATATGATAGTAATATAACCTCTTTCTGGGGATGGATCGATTACGCTTGTTCGGTCAGCAGCCATGTTTCACAGAGAAGCCACCAGGCACCCGACTTGGGCTCTTCTCGGCCGTCTGACCCAACGGTTTGTATTTAAACAACATGTGAGTGAATTTATTTACGAATATTGGTCAAATGCCCCACACTCCATGTGCGTAGTGCACCATAGATTCATTTTTACATACGCGTCCAACCAACCATTTGCATCCAGAATGAGCAGTGGAAATAAAATACATTCATCAAAGGAGATCTGAGTTTGAGTCCTGTCTTCGTTCACCCGGCCTCCGCAGATGATCACGTCTGTTTTCCTGTCTTTGCAGTAGAACGAGCTTTGAAGTCTGTCTCTCTGTCTTATTACCTGTCCGAACAGCCAACTCTGGTTTCAGCCACGTACTAGCCAGGCAGCAGGCCTGGTTGGTTATGTGAGCCCTTGGTCCTGACCTGACACCCACCCACCAGTTCTGGGCCTGCGGCCTGGAGACAGGGCCTCTGAAGAGTCCCCTGGCCTCCTTCTTGCTACTGTCCTTTTTGTCGTCGTAGTAGAATGGAGGAGGGATTTCTCCCACTCCCCAGGTGCTGTAGAAAAGGGGGCATGTCTGCGCCTGCACCTGTCTGCCCTCTCTCTCTGTTTCCCTTCTTTTCCTTAGTTAAATTGCACCTGTGTCCCTGCCCACACACACACACACACACACACACACACACACACACACACACACACACACCATCCATCTCCTCCTCGGCCTCGGCGCAAGGCCCTGGGTATATTCCTAAACTCCAAAACATTCTTGTCAGTGCCTGTGGTACGCTCCCACTGCCACACACCTGCTGAACACATGCTCATGGACTGACAGAAGTGGCCTGGTTGTGGAAACAGAAGGCTCTGTTTCTCCAGGGTTTTCACACTAGGGGTGGGCTGAGCACTTCAGCCTTGCGCCTGCTCCCTCTGAAATGACTCAGAATTTCTGGAGCCATGACCTGTGAACCTGGACATCCGACAACTAGCCAGGTGGTCCCTCTGCCCACGGAAGTTGGAGGCCCATGGAATTGGGATCATATCCAAACCACTGTGGCAGCCCACAAGCTAGAGGGGGCCCCTTTTGCTGTGGGCTCAAAGCAGCAGCTTCTCTGTGAAAGGCCACAGATGCCATTCGGTTCTGCCTTGTCTTGACTGAATTTCCCCTGCATGCTGGTGAGACCCTAGTCCTTGTCACTTAGTTTTGAAGTGTGGTGACCTACACACCCCCTCAGCACTCTGAGTGGCATCTTCCCTTCAGTTCAGCTCTCATCCTGGGTGTCTTCCCCGAGAAGGTTGAGCTTCCTGTACGGTTGTGATTTGCACACCTGGGCCTGGTCAGGTTGCTCGGGTTTCTCAGGCCTAGGGGCCTGTGTCCTGTGAAGTACCATGTTGCAGAGCAGTAGACTTAAACCTTTTTGGATTGTGGCTCAGGGTAAAAAATCCGTTCTACCCTGAGACTCAGTACTAGCAACTTCACACACACGCACACACACACCACGCATACACACACAAACACAAATAAATATGCCCAATGAACACATATAACCGTCATATTTTGATACCTTCTGTTCTACTCTATTTGAGTGCAAACTGCAGATCTAGAGTCTTTGCTGAAGGCTGCAGCGCTATGCGTCACAGTTTTCAAATGACATCAGACTCCACAATATAGCCCCCTACAGCACCCATTCCCACGTGTGCTCGCTGTGTGTCCCTATAAAGTGTGTCCTGCCTCTAGGGAAGGGGGCGACGCTCGGGAGGGCTTGCAGGATTCCATGTGGAGTTATTTTCAGACATAGTACTTCCCCTCCTCACGCCCTTTCAGAATATCTGGGGGATTGGAGGTTCTTGATCTAGAAAAGAGGGATGGATTTAAACAGACTTTTCACCCTTTCCACTCGCCCTGGGGACAAGACAGGAAGGGCACAACCCTTTGGTCTGGCCCCGCCTTCCTCCAGGGATTTCTGAACACATCTTCCATTTGCTGGCCACGCCTCTCCTCCTTCCTTTCCTTTCCCACGTGGACTCCCTCTCTTCCTTTCTGGATGGTTCTCACATCCCAAAGTTTCTTACCTTGAACCCCACGAACATGTTGTGCCTGTGCTGGGCACTCCCTGCCTGCATGCTTGGTAAAGCAGCTATTATTCCTTTGTCACCTGACTGAGGTTCTTAAAATTCTGTCCCCTTGCTCTCCTATTTTAACCCAATGCCCAGAAGCGTCGGAAGGGCCGCCCACCTGTCTCACTGGTCACAGTGCTTGATGACTCCCGGAAGGTGAGTGGTGGGTTGAGGGCAGGCTGGCCAGCCCGCCTGCTGGCATGAGGGGCGGGTCCTCTCTTCCCTTTTACACCCCCCACAGATAATCATTCCTTTTTTCTCTTTAATCTTTGTTCTGCCCAATGTTTGTTTTCTGTCTTAATCCCTCTAATCACCTGAAATGCCATTAATGAATATCTTAAAAAACTGGAAATTCTAGAATGAAAGTACAGGAGGTTCTGCCCCAAGGTAACTGATTTCCAACTGGTTGATTTTGCAATACGGCAAGATAGCTCTCTGAGTCCTGGGCCCTCTCCACTCCTGTTGCCTGGGTCTGTGTAACTTTGTCAGACTTGTGACAACTACTTTTTCCTGTTAAAGTGGCTATAAGGTGATTCACTTTCTTGTCTTAAATTGTGGGAAATAAATTAAGCTGGATTTCTACTGGCTAAAGGTTCATACACAATGATTATCAGCACCGGGTAATATTTTCCTCAAATCTTTGGTAATGGTGGGCATACTGAAGCAGATTACTTTCCAGAGCATTCTTTGAGAACCAGATCTGTTCTTTTTAAATTAATTAATTAATTAATTTTTGAGGCAAGGTCTCACTCTGCAGCCCAGGCTGGTCCTGAACTCACTATGGAGCCCAGGCTGGCCTTGGACTCACAGCAATCCTGTCTCAGCCTCCAGAGTGCTGGGGTTACAGGCATGGGCCACCATGCCCAGCTTATGTGGTGCTGGGGAATCGAACTTGGGTACATAGAGCTTACAAGGCAAGCGCTTTAAGCGCTCAGCCATTCCTCCAGCATCAGAACCAGATAGATTCTAAATTGGAATGGGGACAGGGAACTGTGGAAGAATAGTATTATGGGTCAGTGTATAGTCACATTAAAACATATAATAGCTAATATTTATGGAACATTACTGTGCACTAGATCCTGTGCCAGATACTTAGTTCAGATCTTACCCCAACTCTACAATATCTTGTCTCCATTTTAAAGATGAAAAATTTAATTTAATTGCCAATTCTGCCCAGAAAATGCAAACCCTAAACAACAATCTGTTGAGAGATCATGGAGCTGCATGCTGTTTCTTCATGGAAATACCATTATATGGAGAGAAACAGCCATAGACAGTATGTAAATGAATGGGCATTGCTGTGTTCCAAAAAACTTTATTCACAGGCAGTGAAATTTGAATTTCATATAATTTTATATGTCATAAAATATTTTCCTTCTTTTGATCCCCCTATATGCCTACTCAGATCTAGATTATTGAACATAGGACAAGGCAGGGGCAGTGGTTCATGTCTTAATTCCAGCTATTTGGGAGTCTGAGGCAGAAGAAGTGTTACAAGTTTGCAACCAGTCTGGGCAACTTAATGAAACCCTGTATTAGTTATGGCTCAAAAAAAGGGGGGCTGAGGATGTAGCTCAGTGGTAGAATGACCCTGGGTTTGATCCCTAGTACCAGAGAGAGAGAGAGAGAGAGAGAGAGAGAGAGACAGAGAGAGAGACAGAGAGACAGAGAGACAGAGAGAGAGAATGAGAGAGAGAGAGAGAGAGACAGAGAGAGAGACAGAGAGACAGAGAGACAGAGAGAGAGAATGAGAGAGAGAGAGAGAGAGACAGAGAGAGAGACAGAGAGACAGAGAGACAGAGAGAGAGAATGAGAGAGAGAGAGAGAGAGAGAGAGAGAGAGAGAGAGAGAGACATGTGATGCCACATCTGGCCTGACCCTCACACCAAAGCCCCTTTCTCACTGTCACGGGAGTCCACCCCGGAACCTCTCGGCCCTCCCGGTGGCTCACAGCCTCTCTGGGGCTCCCACTTACACTGCCCGACCCTAGGCAGTTTTCCTTCTTCCCTCTCCCCAGCCTTCCGTCTTCTCAGAACTGGTCTGAGCTAAAGTTCTTTTTAAAATTTTGCCTGTAGCCCTGCCTGGTCATGCAGGTTTGTAATGCCAGCACTCTAGGAGACTGAAGCAGGAGGATCAAAAGTCTGAGTTTCGTCTGGGCGATCTAGCAACTTAGTGAGATCCTGTCTCAAAATAAGGGATAGGGGTGGTGGCTAGGGATGCAGCTCAGTGTGAAGTCCCTGAGCTTGATAACCCAGTAGCACACACTTTTTTTTCTGCCATATATGTATACACATTTAAAAGAAAAAAAAATTTTTTTTGTAGTGCTGAGAATTAAAAGTAGATTCTCAAGCTTGTTCAGCACCTGCTCTACCACTGAATTCATGTCCAGCCCCTGTATTTGCTCTAATAAGGGGGCTTCTGGACAGCAAAATTCCATGACAGGACCTCCTGGAGCAATTGTCCTGGGAAGACAGAAGGAGCTTTTGAACAGAGATGCCTGTTACCCTTAGAGTCCCAGCTGAACAGTGCCTGGGTGAGGCTGCTCCAACCACAGAACCCCGGGCTTCCTCAGGCTCCTGGGAGGTGACTCTAGAGAGAGTCCCTGAGGGCCCCTTGCCTGGCAGCTGTGACTGGCAAGAGCGAGCTGGATACAGGGGTGACTTGCTTAAGAGTTCGGAATCAGCCTGGGCCATTGAGTGAGACCCTGTCTCAAAAATAAAAAGCTCCTTCCCAACCCCCAAAAGCAGGGTTTATGGGTCTATCAGAGAAATATTTTTGTCAATAAGTTAATTGTTTTGGCAAATAGTTTGGATCTGGAAATAGTGGAGTGTATTGTATTATTTTCTTAGATTTTATTTTGGTCTTCAGATTATGTTAATTTGTAGATGGTCTCCCCCCTCTCCTCCCATCCCCCAGCACTAGAGACTGAACCCAGGGCCTCTCACATGCTAGGCACCCCCAGCCCTAGAAACATTTTACAGAGACAAAATTTCATTTCCTTTTTTGGGGAATCAAATGAATAGCAACCCTGTAGTCTTAGTTGACATTCGCATCTGGCTTCGGGGAGGAAACACACACACTCTACCTACCTGTCTTTGACCTTCTCCCTCTGGGGTCCAGCTAGACTTTCAGGTGCAGCTTACACTTCCTTTATTTTGACAGCATTCCTAATTGGCTCGAGTCGGGGTGGGGAAGCCTTGTGTTTGAATCCCGAGAGTCTGTGCTTCTGAGACGGGGTTTCAGGTGGATTCATTCAAAATGTGGGTCCTAATAATACAATTTTTCTTGACTCTGAGTTTGCAGCTTTATACGTGGGTTTTTGTCTTCAAACTGCTGCTTCCTGAAGGCCTGTGCACGTTTCCTACACCCACAGATGCCAACGTCTCTTCTGTGAGCAGAGAAAGGGGCCTTTGAACACGCGCTGAAGCACAGGGCCGGCGTGCGCATGCGCACTCCGCTACCCGCGTCCCTGACTCCCCGAGACCCAAAAAAGGGACCAGTGTCGTCAGCTGGATTTCCTACGAGCTCAGCTTCAGGGCGGCGATGCGGCCGTGGTGCTGTCCCTCGCGCACTTGGCGATTGGAGCTGCTAAGGAACACGGTAATAGGACGCCACTTACTGAGCATCTGCCACGTTCTCAGGGACTGGCAGGGTTACGCCCGCACGCTAACTCAGCAAGGTGCTGTTTTCTCATCTGGCGGG